>BHFT01003391.1:0-36184 GCA_004320025.1 Laticauda laticaudata | reverse complement strand
CAGTACTATGGACAACAATATGAAAACAACTCCTGATTGCAATCTATTGCTCCACCGAATGAACACAAACAAGAAGAATTTTATAAAAAATTACATATGATCAATAATTGAACTGGACTATGCTATTATAGTTATGATCGGACCGTATTTTAATGGAATTGTTAGACACACCAACATTTAGTTTATAGGAGCACGTGGTCCCCAACCCTTTTTGCTAACCAGAGAACACGCTTTCCAGCATCGAACACACCACTTTCTTCAACGGACGGGGCAAAATCACATTTTCTTCCCGATCTAGTAAGGGCTTCTTTACCTATTTCCTCTTCACCTAAAAAAAAAAAAAAAAAAAAAACAAAAAAAAAAAAAAAAAAAAAAAAAGAAAACAATATTTCCTTTATATATATCTTAATTTTCATGATTATTCATTCTTTGCCAACCACGTACAAAATCGACCCCACAGCACTACGGTATCGGTCTGCGAGCCTCAGTTCGTTGGGAGCCACCCCTGCCTCATACAGGCACCAGAACAAACAATAAAAGCACACAAACAGAAAAGACTCTCCCCCGAAATTTCTTTTTCTTCACAACATGGCTCAGATGACAATCTAACACTTTAAAAAGCATACCATGCCGAGAGAGAAACGACAATGCCCCAACTAAAACATATACCTTTTATTCAACAATAAAACTTATCAATGTTTCCAGAATAATATGCCATCATGCGATGTCAAACAGGAACTTGATCTAACTAATATTCCAAGAAATACAATGTTGAATCAAGTCTACTTGGGGCAAGATCATACATTCCACTCGACAAGAAGCATCTAGAATGGGCACGCTTAAATCAATACTATCTTTAAAGGAAAAAGATTTCACACAGTGGAGGAGACAGAATCGGGCTTATTTTGTTCAGAGAAACACACAAAACAACTCGAAGAAACACTCAATTCAGAAGCTATGGGATACCAATGAGAGGCATTATCACCAGAGGCCTTCGGTCAACCTAGACTATAAACAGGAAAAGAAATACTATAAAAGATTAGCCTCTCCAAGCAGTTAGAGCGATGAGTATCAAGGACCTTTACAACAAAGAGAGTTTACACGAAAAACGCCACAGAAAAAAGGGAATTAAGCCTTAAAAAGGATATCAATTAAACATAAACTAGCCGTTTAATAGCAGAAAAAGAAGAACTCAAGCACAGAAACATTTAGAGTTAATGCTAAACAGATCTTAACTTTGAAGATTCCAAATAATACCAGGTCAGATGGGTTTAGCATATAAACCTGCAGAAAGAGAAATTAACGGAAAATATTGATCATCGCAAAACTAACTAGACTGACCAAGCGTCTCACAGTTTGCTATGGCCAGTAAAGAGAGAACAGACGGCAAATCCATTTCCAAGGCACAATTATCGCCGGAAACTATATTACACAAAGAGGAATATTGATGAGAGAGTTAAACAGTCATTTACAAAATCTGCTAATATTATATCCAGATACCACAAAGAGATTCGACAACAATGTTAGAAAGCAACTATAACGATGATGCGAGTAAAACTGAAAGCAACTTTAGCGACAGCAAAATAATGAAAGCGCACCAAGGTCCAGATGGACTCCGTAGAATTCTGCCCAAACATTACGAAGAATTCCACTGAACTTTACCGCGTCCAAATCTGCTAGAAGTTATGAATGACAAAGTTCTATATTAAAAGAAGCAGGATACCGTACAATTATGGTCAGAAGCTTATACTCTCACCACTTTTCCAAAAGAGGAGGAACCAATCAATTAACAAATCAAAGAACTATAGACCTCATTTCTCTCTACGTAAATGGCAGACTATAAATTTCTTGCTTATCTCATTAGCCAGAAAGACTTAAACAAATATAAACCACGTTTTACTTTCATCCTGGATCAAAAGGTTTCCTGCCAAGCAGACAACAATTAAAGACAGCTATGAGCAGTAATTCTTGCGACCCACTTTTGGCGAACACTATACGGCTCATCTTGGCAAAAACAAATTGGCATTTTCGCATATTTCTAGATCCCCTAACAAGAAGGCCATCTTGACTAAATGTGACATGGCGCATTTGAGCTTTGTTACAATGCATGGAAACAGCATCTGGGCTCTTACTAGAAAATTTATCCACAAGCAATAAACTAGAAGCGTATAATATCATGACGCAAATGCAAAAGTAATGATTAGAGCGGCAGCGACTCCCCTGACAGACCTCTATCTGACGTTAAAGAAAAGGAACACAAGCAAGGGTGCCCACTGTCACCTTTGTTGTTCTGTAATTCAACCTTTGGAAAGTGCATAAATTTAGAAATCATTTTAGAGCATGAAAGAACATTAAAAGGGATGAAAATTAAAAAAGGAAGAATTTAATTGCAAGCATTTGCAGAATGAACCTGGTTTTCTTTTCTTAGGAAAGATCCACTAGAAACAGCACCAAAATTGATGAGAAAAGATAGAGCACATATTGGTAACGGTGTGCTGGTTTTGAAAATAACATAAAGATAAAGACAAAGATCTCACAGAAAAACATGCTATCTATACAAAAGGAAGGACTGGCCAGAGTTATTGAAAAATCAGGAACAAACAAGATCAAGTTACTTGGGGATATACTTGACAGCAAGATGCAGTCCATTTAAAAAAGAATAATATTTATTAAACTCAAACAGCAGATAAGCATGAGATTTGTTGAAATGGGAAAAAATTTACAACTGTCATTAATAGGGAGAATATCAACAATCAAGATGAATATATTACCCTAGAATTTCTATAATTTGTTTCAGACAATTCGCAATTCGCGACTTGGAAAAAGATACTTTGAAGATTTTGAATAAAATTGTGTTGAAATAAGAGTAAAAGGTAATAATAACTTCAAGGTAAGAAAGCGAGAATACAAGTTAAAACTTTGCACAGATAAGAGGTGGATTTGGTTTGCCTCATTGGGAGTTGTATTACCAAAGCTACAAATTTGATGTGGGTTAAGGTATGGATAACATTAAAAATACTAGATTGTTGACATTAGAAGGATATGATCTGTTGTTTGGGGGGGAATGCCTTTTTATGGTACAAAGGAACTAAAAATACAGCGGGTATTTTAGAAAGACATTATATACGGGAGTCTCTGTGGCTTACACTGGGAGCACAGATTAAAAGACAATGTTATTTGAAAAATTCCAGTCTGGCTATCGACGATTGAAGCATTTTCCTATCCTATAAATATATAAAAGAACAAACAGTTAGATATGGTGAAATATTGAATGAAAAGGGTGAACTTAAATCTATGCAAAAACTAGAGGAACAAGGTATAAAGATGAATTAATTTTCATACACAACAAATACATTCAAGGTATGATAAAGATTCCAAAACAGAAGGTTTTTATTGATAAAAACTGATTAGATAAGATTTTGACAGATTCTGATCAAAACGTGATTAAAAAATTATATGGATATTTATAGAAATTAAATCAGAAGAACAAGTTAAAGAAGCTATGATTGCTTGGGGGAAGAATTTTGGATTTGGGTTTTATTTAAAGAAAGGCAAAAACTGTGGTCTCAAAATTATAAAAATGACAATGTCAACAGCATACAAAGAAAATTATGTTATAAGATGGTTTACAGGTGGCCACTTCCCCCAACAATGAATAGCAAGCAATGTTTAAGATAAGTCTGAAAAGTGTTGGACAATGTCATCAGACACCTGGCTCATATTATTCATATGTGATGGACTTGTGCGATTGCTAAAAAATAACTGGGGGACTAAAATCCACACGTGGTTGGAAAAAAAGACAAAAAAACAACTATAGCAGATTGCAAACCAGAAGATATTTTTTATTGGGAATCTTACCTGAAATATATAGAAAAGACTTGAAATACCTGATTGTAAAATATATTAACAGCGGCTTAGGATTGTATTTGCTAAAAACTGGGGAAAAATGAGAAAATACCATCACAGGAGGAACAATTATAAGAAAATATTGGAATGTGCTGAAATGAGTAGATTGACATTTGAAATTGGAGAGCAAGAAGATAAACAATTTTATAAAATTTTGGATCTATTCATCAATGGTTATAGATAATAAAATATAGTAATGAAAATATGTAGACTTTTAGAAAATACTACAAATATAAAAGATGTATTTTTTTCTTATACCTACAAATGATTTTAGGATAGATTTGGGATGATAATATGAATTATCACACAAAAGAAATTGAATAAAATCATGATTATTTCTTAAAGCATGAATGAATATTATTAGGTCAAATGACTTGATAATGATATTAATGCATTTAATATTGGATTGAAAATACGAGATCATATATAATGTAATTGTAATTGAAGACTAGCAAATGGAAGCACAAAAAAATGTGTAAACCAACTGACACACTGCATGTATATATGTGGAAGATGGCCTGATGTTTTTATGTATTGTTTGTTTATGTTTGTTTTAAAAACCAATAAAAATTAATATGATAAAAAAACAGTTGTCTAACAACTTTGACATCAATACACAGTGAAAAGCCAAAGGCTGCTGAATGCTCAGATACATGCAGTAACATAGATGACCCTACACAAAAGGTGCCAGGTTTTGACCTTCTTCACCAGCAAGGTCAAGTCTAAACAGGATCTATACCCAACATGATATCTGCCAGGACTCATTGTTTAAGTGGGAACTTGTCTCTACCCTCAGTGTGACTGGGGTGCTCCTCGACAAAATATCCATCACACTGTGTCCAAATATCCATCAAGAGCTTACACTAGCACAGTGTCTGATTTTTTTCAATATAAACCACCCTGTCCTTGAATGTCTGGGTGGACTAGATATTAACAATTGAGCCACTATATGTCAAAGGATTTGCCATATGCAAAATAAACAAAATATGATGATAACTTACAACTTGGAATGTAAGAGGAGTATGTGAGCATGAGTCAATAAATGAAATAAAAGATAAAAAATAGACATTGTGTTTCTGTGAAACTAAGAGAAGGGTAAATGATGCAATAGATCTAAATGAATGTGTGTTGATTTTTGAAATTGATAAATATGTGCAAGGTAATAAAAATGTAGTTATAATTATGAATGAAAGGTCTAAAATATATGCAAAAAAAATCGGCTGGGGTGTTGCTGTGGATGTGGATGGAAATCAGGAATCTATAGGTTGATATAGTTGCATGTTACATTCCAGGAAATCAGTTAATTTAAATCAGTGCTAACTAAATGAACTAACTGTGAAAAATTGTATTAATTTAAAATTGTATTCATGAAAAAATATTTCAATATTTTAATGTGCATGTTGGGGGAAATAGTTTGTTGTAATTTGGGTGAGAATAAAATAAGAGGATATAGGAAATTAATTTAAAACAGAAAATGAATCTTTTTTGGATACATGGCTTACATGTAAAACTGTTCAAGTGTTTGTGTGTGTGTGTGCGTGTGTGTGTGTGTGTGTGTGTGTGGTGTGTATTTGTTTTCATAGATTTGCACGGGTACAGGTATGTAGGTCTAGGTGTGTTCGAGTCTTTTCCCATATAGATGAAGAGTATCTTGGCGACGTTTCAGCACCAGCCTGAGGATGCGTGAAGTGGGTCCTTGCCGAAACATCACCAAGATTACTCTTAATCTTAGATGGGAAAAGAACCCGAACACACCTCAAACATTATTATATATATATATAATTATATAAATATATATTAAAGATATATTATTATATATAAATATATATATTAAAATATATATTAGAGCTTAAAAAAACTAATGTTACTATACTATATATATGTTTTTTTAAGCTTCTCGCGGGTACTTACATTTGTGCTGTTCTAGCTTCCCTTCGGTATATTATCCCACGTCATTGGTAAGTTCTGTTATAAGTTGTAGCTAGCGTTTTCAGGCAGAACCTCATTCCTGCCATCATCACAGGTTTCTGTATTGAGTTGTATGGTAGGGGGTTGGCTTGTGTTCTGATTGGCTGGGGTATGTTCCTGTTGGGGGGGGCTTTGCTGTGGCTCAGGTTAGTCTTAGTTTGCTGGGGGATTTGAGCTGCTGTGAGCTGTGATCCCTGTTTGTTTTCGGCTTCGTGTTCCATTGGTCGTGCCACATCTTCATGGTGGGTGTCAGTTTGCTTCTTTGTATGGGTCAGAGGGGTTTGAAGCGGTAGTGCTGCAGTGTGGTACGAGCTTCTGGTCTGTGGTCGTGTCTCATTCTTCTGTGTGGGTGTGAGTTTTTTTTCTACGTGGAATAGTTCGGTGGTGCATCTTGTGTGCGCACCTCGTGGGTGTGGGTCTGGTGTCATTCCTTCTCTTACTCATTTATTAATTGAGGGCAGGTTTCCAAATGGTTGGTAGGTGGCCAAGCCCCCACCTGTGGGTTTCCAAATGGTGGTAGGCGGCCAAGCCCCCCCAACCATGCCCCCACCTGAACAGAACACACCCCCAGCCAATCAGACACAAGCCAAACCCCCTACCAATGAGAACACACCCCCAGCCAATCAGAACACAGTCAAGGCCCACCAAATTCAAGTCACACCACCCACTAGCAGTTAAAAGGAAGAAGCAGCTGCAAGCTCACATTACTCTGAGAAGCACAGAGCCAAAAGAAACAAGCCTGAAGATGATGAATGAAGACTTCATCGAAACGTTGCTAAGATAGTTCCAAATTTTACGTGGGAGAAACCCGAATAACTAAAGATTCACATACAAATACCTGCAAAAAACCTCCAGTATATATATATATGTATGTATGTATGTAGTATATTATGTGTGTGTGTGTGGATATGTTATATATATATATATACTATATATAATATATATATATATATATATATATGTTTTTTTAAGCTCTCGCGGGTTACTTACCATTTGTGCTGTTTAGCTTCCTTCGGGTATTATCCCACGTCATTGTAGTTCTGTTAAAAGTTGTAGCTCATTGTAGTTCTGTTAAAGTTGTAGCAACGTTTTCAGCAGAATCTACATCATGCCCATCATCAGCTTTCTGAATGGAAGTGTGTCTCCACAGTTCTCTGTTTTCAAATTTGGAGCTGGTCTATTCTTGATTGGCTATTAACCTGGGTCTGTGTTCATTGAGACTTGGAGTTATTGTGATTGGTGTTTTGTTTCTTCTGTCTGTTTTGTGGCTTTGATTTGGCTGGCAGCACTCTGTTTCTTGTGTTGGAGGCTTTCAATCGCCTTGGCTCGTGTTGAAAGGACGGCTGCTCTTATCAGCAAAGCTGGGTGTTCACCTGGGTGCCTGGTGGGGGGGTGTTTGAGTTGGAGGCATCAGAGGGAGTCTTTTCTGTGCTCAGGGGTTGTGGGGTGTTGTAGGTTTGGAGCATCAGAGGGAGTCTGGTCTGTGCTCAGGTGTTGTCTTTTTGTGGTGTGGAGAATCTTTCTATTTGAGTGAGGCTTCCAAATGATGACAGTCTGCTGGATCTTCTTTCTATTCATGCTTCAGGTCTTTTATTTCATCTCTATGGCTTCTTGATGATTTCTGTGGCTGGGGTTTTCTATAGGTGGCTAGGGTTTTGTGCCATTGAAGTTGGATGTGTGGACCTGTGGTTTCATGTGTTGGATCTAGTGAGGAGGTGTGCTTCAGCTTTTTTACTGCATTTTTGTGTTCATACTAGGCGGGTACTTTATTCTTCTAATTGGTCTGTCCCATGTATGTGGCGGCATATGTACAGGGAATTGTATATGCCTTGGTTTTCCAGGAATTTTTGTTTTGGGGTTCCTCAGAGATTGCGGGCTGCCTATTTTTTTGTCTGTTTTGGGGGAAGGCATCTTGATGTGATGCTGTTGTAGTATCTTACTACGAATTCTCGTAGTACCTTCTTATGTAGGGCAAGGAACAGCTGTTCCATAGGTCTGTTGGTCTTCACTAGGTCTCATCTTGTTAATGTCTTTGTGGTTTTTTCTCGGATCAAGCTGTGAATTTGTTTTGTGGAAGCCATTGTGCCTGTTCCATACTTCCAGTCAGCGGTTGCAGTAGTTCAGTCCTTTAATATGTGTCTTATTGCCAGGCATTTGGTTCTGGTAATTAGTCGTCTTTTGCACAGATTTGATTTTGTGTGCTGGTCGCGTGGGATTGTGGGTGTTGAGAGTAGCGGCGATTGTAGTGTGTTTTCTTTTGTATATTGGTGTGTCCAGTGTTGCCATCGTTGACCTTTGTAGCATTAGTAATCATCTGGGCAATGGTAGTTGATTTGCGTTTCATATTCGTTTTCCCATTGCGCATTCGCAGAAGTCTTTGTAATTTGTGGGGTGTGTGTTGTTTAGGTAGTGTTAAGAGGAATTGTTTAGGCTTTTCTTTCTCCATGGGCCAAATCAACAAATGTTGTCATCGATCTCATCTTTAGCCATTAGTTTGGGTTTGTGGGATGGTCATTAGCCAGGGCTCTAGGTCTTCGAATTTGCCTTGTTCATTGAACAGGTTTGCCAATGACGGGTACAGTGGTATGATCCCATAGGGGCTCCTTCAATTTGCTTTGTATTTTGTCCTTTGTGTATAAGTGAATATGTTGGTTGGGTTAGGCAGTGTTCTGTTAGTGTCCATGAGGTTTTAGCTTGGTTGGTAATTTATTATTTGATTTTTGATTCCAAAGAGTTGCTCTTTTATCGGAACTTGAGGGTGAATAGTGAAACCACTCCGAAACTTGACAAGCAGATCTTCTTGTTCTACATGTACTCTTTGATTATTTCTAAGAAGTGGTATGGTTTTGTACATATGAAGCTGCGGTTTCAGCATGGGGGTATAGTGTTTTGCTAAAAGGTATTTAGCTAGGTTTGGTAAATGGTGGCTCCTATGGAGCTGATATGGGTCTGAGAGGTATGCCTTCTTTGTGTATTTTGAGAGGTGCCGTATAATTTGGGGCATCTTAGAAGATTTTTCTCTTGGGTAGTGATCGTCTGTTGGATTTCTTTGCTTATGTGAGCTGGTTATATTTTTCTTCTTGGTTAATTTTTCAGATATGAGTGGTTGGGTCTGTGTTTATAGAGTTGTATGTGGAGTCTTGGAGTAGGTCTGTCAATTTTGTTTCATAGTCTTTTACTGTCATTTAAACTACTGTGGCATTTCCTTTTGTCTGCTGGAGTATTATTATGCTTGTTATCATTTTTCAGGGTTGTGTACGCTGTGAATCATTCTTTTTGGCAATATTTTTGGTGGTGTTACGTTGTGCATAAGATGTGAAGTACCTGGTGTCTTATTCTTGTCAGCTGTCATCATGTATTTAATTGTGGTTAGGACTGGATTCTACTGCACATAATGATGGATTCTGTTGGGATTTTTTTTGGTGCTATGGCATAATTAAATCCTTTGGATAGCAGTCTGTTTCTGTTTGTTGAGTTCTCTGTTGGAAGATGTTATACTATTGTTTCAGGTGTTGTGGTGGGTATATTGGGAATTTTTTCTATGTCATTTTCTAATTTTGTTTAGTTTCTTTGTGAGTTTATCATTTTTGTAAGTGCTTTCAGTTTCAGCTCTCCAAGTTGTTAAGTTGTTTAATCCTATCCCAAAGTAAGGGGTGGATTTTGCTGCTCAATTCCAGGTGTAAGTGCTAGGCAAAATCTTTGTTTACTGTATCTAATCTGGAATCTTTTACCTGTGAAACTTCATTTCTGAGCTAGAGCCAATTCTGTTCTTTTCAAGGAATACGTTTGGTAGCTGCCGGTTGTTGCTTATGAAATGTAATTTGAAGCAGGTTAGGTGTTTACCAACTGTTGTCTGCTGTCAGCTGCATAGGAATTTTAGGTCACATAGTATTTCCCTGCTCTTTTAACTTCCACTTCTCCTCACATAGCTCTTGATCTGGCTGTTTATTTCTTCCCCGCTAAAAGGTCAGATATTTGTTTTTATTTAAGCTCTCCAGCGGGTACAATCGTTAGCATCTGTAGTGCTGTTTAGCTTCCTTCGGTATTATACCCACGTCTATTGTAGTTCTGTCTAAAGGTTAGGTAGATCATGTGTAGTTTCTGTTAAGTTTGTAGGCAACGTTTCAGCAGATCTCATCTGCATCATCGGGATGGCTTCTGTATGGAAGTATGTTCATCAGAGTTGCCATCTGTTTCAAATTTGAGGCTGGTCTAATTCTGAATAAGTGGCGCTCATATCAACCGCGGTTCTGTGATTCATTTGGAATTGGGACGTTATTGATATGAGTATATGGTTTCTGGTTGTCTTCTGTCTGTTGTTGGTGGTTGCTTTGATTTGGCTGGCCAGCACTCCTGGTTCTTGTGGCTTGAGGACTTCTCATGCAGCCTTTACGCTCTCGCTGTGATCAAGACCGGCTGCTCTTGCATCCAGCCAAAGCTGGATATTCACCTGCGGGCCTGGTTGGGGGGGTGTTTGAGTTTGGAGGCATCAGAGGGAGTCTGTCATGTGTCCTCTAGAGTGTTTTGGGTGTTTGGTGTGGAGATCTCTTCTATTTGAGAGTGGCAGGCACTCCAAATCGAACTTTGACAGTACTGCTGGAATCATCGATTCATGCTGTCAGTCTTTTTTTCAATCTCTATGGCTTCTTCTGTATATTCTGTGGCTGGGTTTCTATAGTGCAGGGTTTAGGTGCCATTGAGTTGTGACTGTTGTCTTATGCCCTACATAAGAGTACTTACAGATAAAATCAGTAGATACTACACAGGCATCACATCCAAAGATGCCTTCAAAACATTACAAAAAATAGCAGCCATCCTGAGGAAACCCCAAAGGAACAAAAATTGACTTGGAAAACCAAGGCATATACGAAATTTCCTGATACATCATGCCCGGCCACATTACTTGGTACAGACCACATAGAAGAATAAGTACCCGCCTAGCGCGAGGATAGAGACCCGACACCTAAAGACGATGCGCAAGTAAAACAGCCTGGAACACACCTTCCTCACTAGTCCCAAACACATCGAAAACCACAGTCACAACAATCAACTTTCAATGGCACTAAAACCCTAGCCACTATAGAAAACCCCCAGCCACAGAATCATCAGAGAAGCCATAGAGATTGAAAAAAGACTGACAGCCTGATTAAGAAGAGATGATTCCAGCAGACTGTCACATCATATTGGAAGCCTTGCACTCTCAATAGAAAGATCTCCCACACCCACAGGCCAGGCAAACACCTGGGCACAAACAACTCCCTACTGATTAGGCTATCCACTCAAAACCCCCCCACCAGGCACCCAGTGAAAACCCAAGCTTTGGCTAATGAATAGCAGCTTGCTGCATGAATTAGCAGACCGTCCTTTCACCGAGCCAAGCTGCATGAAGCCTCCACACAAGAACGAGTGTTGCCAGCCAATCAAAGCCACAAAACAGACAGGAAGAAAACAGAAAACACCAATCAATCAAACTCCAAGGTCCACATGAACACATGACCCAGGCTAATAGCCAATCAGAATAGACCAGCCTTCAAATTGAAACAGAGGAACTGTGAGACACACATCCACCAGAAGCCTGATGATGGCAGATGGATTCTGCTGAAACGTTGCTACAAACTTTAACAGCACTACAATGACGTGGATCAATACCCGAAGGAAGCTAAACAGCAGACATGTAAAGTACCCGTGAAAAGCTTTAAAAAAAAAGCAAAAACTATTATAGCTATATTATAATATATATATCTATATATGTATATATATATAATAGTATATTTGTGCTGTTTAGCTCTCCTTCGGGTGTTATCCCACATCTTTGTAGTTCTGTTTAAAGTTGTAGCTCATGTTGTTGCTACAACTTTAACAGAACATACAATGAGCTACAACTTTAAACCAGGAACTTACAATGACGTGGGATAATACCCGAAGGGAAGCTAAACAGCACAAATGTAAGTACCCGCGAGAGCTTAAAAAACATTATATAATGTGTATATATAATTATATATATACATATATATATAATTATATATATACTACTATATAATATATATATATATATATATATATATGTGTTTTTAATCTCTCCGGGGTAACTTACTTTGTGTGTTAGCTTCCTTCGGGTATTATCCCCACGTCATTTAGTAGTTCTGTTAAGTACTTAGCAAACGTTTCAGCAGAATCTCACTTCTGCACTCCTCAGGGTTCTGTATGGAAAGTGTGTCTCACAGGTTTCCTCTGTTTCCAAATTTGAGGCTGGTACTAATCATGATTGGCTATTACCTGGGTCTGTGTTCATATGGACTTGAGTTATGATTGTTGGTGTTTCTGCGTTTCTTCTGTCTGTTCTTGTGGCTTTGATTGGCTGCAAGCACTCTGTTCTTGTGTTGGAGGCTTTTCAATGCAGCCTTGGGCTTGTGTGAAGGACAGGCTGCTATTCATCAGCAAGCTGTTTCACTGGGTTAGCCTGGTGGGGGGGGGTTTTGGTTGGAGGACTCAGAGGGGAGTCTGTACTGTGCTCAGGTGCTTGTCTGCTCCCGTGGTGCGGAGATCCCTTCTTATCGAGAGCGCAGGGCCTCCAAGATGATTGACAAGTCTGCTGGAATCATTCTTCTTCCACTCATGCTGTCAGGTCTTTTTTCAATCTCTATGGCTTCTCTGATGATTCTGTGGCTGGGGTTTCTATAGTGGCTAGGGTTTTAGTGACCCTTGAAGTTGATTGTTGTGACTGTGGTTTTTTCATGTGTTGACTTAGTGAGGAGGTGTGTTCCAGCATTTTTACTCGCTATTTTGTGTTCATCTAGGCGGGCTTACTTATTCTTCTATTGGTCTGTCCAATGTATGGTGGCCGGCGGCATGAATGTACAGGGAATTCGTATATGCCGTTGTTTATCCAAGGTCATTTTGTCTTTGGGTTTCCTCAGAAGGCTGCTATTTTTTTGTCTTGTTTTGCAAGGCAGTCCTTGAGTGTGATGCCTGTGTAGTATCTTACTGACTTTTATCTGTTAGGAATCATCAAAAATAAATAAACCAACCAGCTAAGACCTCATGGAAACTCAATCAGAAACACTGCACTAACCAAACATATCTTCATATACAAAGACCAAAAGATACAAGCAGATTGAAGGAGCCCTATGGGATCACCACTGTCACCCGTCATTGCAACCTGTTCATGGAAGATTATTTCGAATCCAGCAGTCCTGGCTTAATGCCACCCACAAACCCAAACTATGGCTAAGATACCATCGATGACACATTTGCTGTTTGGCCCCCATGAAAAGAAACCTAAACAATTTCCTAACACACTATTAACAACACACACCCCAAAATCGCAAGTTTCACCATAGGAAACCGGAAATAAACAAACAACTACCAATTCCTAGACATGTACTAATCTCACAAAAAGAAACAGATGGCCACATGGGGACAGACCAGTATACCCTCAAAAGAAAAACACACACTAACCGCCTACCTCAACGCCCCCCATCCCACCCACCACCAAACACAGATAAAATCCGTTGGGCGAATAACCACTAATTACCAGAACCAAACGCCCTGGCAGATAAAGACACATATAAAGGCTGACTATTAGCCACCCTGACTGATAGTGAATTGATAGCCAATGGCTTCCACAAAAAAACAAAATAACACCAACTCTGATCCCACAAAAACCACCACCAAGACATAACAGAGGCCCTAGAAGACCAACAGACCTATTGAAAACAAGCTGTCTGCCCCTTACACATCAAGCATGGTATACAGATAAAATTCCAGTAGATACTACACAGGCAATCACATCAGACTGCTTCCAAACAGACAAAAAAATTAGCAGCCATCACTCGAGGAAACCACAAAGAGACAAAATTCGACCTGGACAACAAAGGCATATACGAAATTCCCTGTACTTGCATCCGGCCACAATACATTGGACAGACCAATTGGAGAATTAAAGTACCCGCCTAGATGAACACAAAAATGCAGTAAAAAAGCCTGAACACACCTCCTCACTAGTCCAACCACTGAAAACCACAGGTCCACATCAACTTTCAAGGGCACTAAAACCCTAGCCAACTATAGAAGAACCCCAGCCGACAACTCATCAGAAAGCCATAGAGATGAAAGAATAGAAGCCTTACACGCTATGGGTGGGAAGAGATGATTTCCAGCAGACTGATTCAATCATTTGGAGGCTTATTAGCCTGCCGCTCTCGGATAGACGGGATTCTCCGCGACCACGGGGGCAGGACAAAGCTCACCTGAGCACAGACAGACTTCCCTCTGATGCCTCCAACCTTCAAACACCCCCCCCCAGCACCCAGGTTTTGGAAACCCAGCTTGCTATGAATAGCAGCCGTCCTTTCACACGAGCGCCAAGCTGCATTGAAAGCCCTCCAACACAAGAACAGAGTGCTGCCAGCCAATCCAAAGCCAAAAACAGACAGAAAGAAACCAGAAAACCCAATCAATCAAAACTCCAAGTCCACATGAACACAAGACCCAGGTTAATAGCAATCAGAATAGACCCAGCCTTCAAATTTTGAAACAGAGGAACTTGTGAGACACACTTCCATACAGCAAGCTTGATGATGGCAGATGAGATTTGCTGAACAAACGTTGCTACAACTTTAACAGAAACTACAATGAGCTTACAAACTTTACAGAACTTACAAATGACGTGGATAATGACCAGACTAGGAACGCATAAACAGCACAAATGTAAGTACCCGCGAGAGC
The DNA here is from genome assembly GCA_004320025.1 of Laticauda laticaudata. Taxonomy (NCBI): domain Eukaryota; kingdom Metazoa; phylum Chordata; class Lepidosauria; order Squamata; family Elapidae; genus Laticauda; species Laticauda laticaudata. The sequence goes on along the minus strand of BHFT01003391.1, from coordinate 21,583 downwards.
TTAAAAAACATATATATATATATATATGGAGTTTTTTATTTTTTTAAGCTCGTCAGCTGGAGTACTTAAAATTTGTGCTGTTTAGCTTCCTTATATGGGTATATATTTTCCCCCCCCCCCAAAACGGGTTTTTTTCCATTGAGTTGATAGGGGTTTTTTTTTTCTGTTTAAAACAAAAAAAAAAAAAGTTTTTTGAGGGGGCGGCTTATCATTGTTTGTAGCTACAACTTTAATCAGAACCTACAATTGAGCTACAACTTTAACAGACTACGTGACGTGGGATAATACCGAAGGCAGCTAAACCCAGCAATATATATATATAATATATATATATATATATATATATAATATATATATATATATATATATATATTCACATGTGTTCAAGGTTTTTTTGCCTTCTTATTTTTCTTCATGATACTAGTGACAATACATACATTCATAGAAGAGGTCCTTGTTGATCATAACACTGCTGTGGCTGCCAGAAGCCAATAGGATGGAAAATGAACAGTACCCTCTTTACCACAAGGCATTCCTCCATGCATTTCAATTCCACAGTTGTTTTTAATTGGGTTATTTGTGAGGAAGTAACAGGTCATCTGATGCTGTAGAAAGCATAAGAAACAGAAGATCAGGAGAAATCTTAAACAGATTCAAAACATTAAAACCTTCATGCTGCAACTTGTACGATCAGAAAATTCCATTATATCAGATTAGTTCAGAATGCTATTGCCATCTAATCTATAGGCTGGATCAAGCCAAAAAGTGAGGTCAGAAATCAACACTCTTATATTTGGCAGAGATTTGGCTCTTGTCCATATCCAAATTCAATTCGTCAGCCCAAGTTCAGATGAACAAAATTCTTAATTTTCCTAGCAGGAATCTACATAATAATATTGTGAATGGAATTTAGCATTCAGTTCCAGGAGTGACAGGGAAATCATGGTACCCAAGAGGATACAAAGAAGTGAAGATACAGTAAGTAATATTGAATAGAATTTTAAATATGAAATAATGAGCCAATAAAAATTCATCCCTTCTTTCCTTCCTTCCTTTCCTCCCTCTTACCCTTCCTTGTTCCGATTGTTTGAAAGGCTATTTGCAAGCATAAATGGAAAGAAAAGACAGAATAACACCTGTCTTTGCAGCTGGCCTCCATGAAGATCTTTAACTTGCTGCCTGCTGGGAAATGGGACAAGTCTCATGTTACACAGAGTCCTTTGCAAACAGCAAGGTTTGCAGAAAAGAATCCTGCAACCAGAAGATGTGAAGCTTGGGTTTCAGCCAGGATCAGGAGAGAATTGCCTGAAATTAAATGTTCCATGAGTGCAAAGACTATTTAATCACTGAGCAACACACACAGCTTTGACAAATGTTAAAAACAGTCAAATTGTTGACCCAAAGTCATGGATGCCAAGCTATCAGTCACTATTAATTTTCCACAATAATCCAGTTACATTGAAAATAATTATTATGGAATGTGCATTTGTAGCCTAAAACCTGTTACCACCCCAAACATGTACACACATATTTCAGTAACAGTTTTTGGTATAAGAATTTCCTCATTATACCTATAGATCTGAAAATGAAAATTTTACTCAGTTTAACATAGGAAAAATAGTGTCATAGGAAAAATGGTGTCATGGTCATATTTTTCATATATATCGATGAGAAAGTGTTCCTATATTCCCCATATGAATGATATCACTTTGGTTTAAGACATGGCAGAAGTCAGTGTGCATCTTTGTGACTCTCTGCTTGTTTTCACCATAAAGTATGCAAATATAATCCGATCTATTGGATCCTGTTACTCTATTTAGTGTCAACTGCCTTGAAAGCTAATTGAATAGAAAAGAATATAAATTGAACAAATAAATCTAGCACTAGCCCTGATGATATTACCTAGTTTTGGTAATGAAACATCTGCAAACAACAACAACCAAGCTCAGAACACCAAAGACCCCTCATGAACAAATAAATAGCAGACAAATAAATGAATAAAAATCAGGTCTAAGAGCACATCATGTCATAAGCAAACTAACAATGTGGGTTTCCCTTTCCAAACTACTAACATCAGAGGTAGAGTAATATTTCAGCATTTAAAAACTGTAGTAACATAGTTCAAAAATGTAGCTATCTGACTGAAATTTGCATGGTTAATATCATCTACTTTCCATGCTTTCAAAATTCCCAAAAGAAATAGATACAAGTTCCCAAAATGAAATAGATACAGGCTCCTTGATTTTGATATCTTGCATAAACCATAAGAACTAACAAGCCAATAAAGAATAAAAGGAGAAAAAAATGGAAAGGAAAGGAAAGGAAAGGAAAGGAAAGGAAAGGAAAGGAAAGGAAAGGAAAGGAAAGGAAAGATTTTGAGTTTATTCTGAATACAGCCATTCTGAAACATCCTTGAGAAACTGTTTTATTCTGAACTTTTCATTATTTTGCTGAGAACTAGCCAGTAAGCTCTTTATGTTCCCTATCTATCAATCTGTCTGTTATGGCAAAGGCAGGGACTGACCAGAAACTAGAAGATCTGGATCTCTTGAATTTGGAGGTCTTAAAATGTGCACTCAAGGTAGCACACCATTCTGCTTGAAAAACAGATATTATATTCAGATATGAGATATCAACTTGAGCACTAAATGTCAACAGATGCAGGAATCCCATTTCCTTGTCTCCAGGTATCAGTAAATATCAGACAAGTCTATGATTGGGAGAGGTACATTACCTATGCTTGATTTGAGTTATTCTCCAGTTCACTGAATCACTCATCAAACTTACAGACACTCTTGCACTAAACAGAAACAAAAGAAAAATGCCTTACTATCCTCCAGTAAGTTGAATTGTTGATTCTTCTCCTTCTGTGCTTGCACAAATGCAATCATCTCACTAAATCAGATCTATTTAATATTTACACAATATAGCCATGAATGTTAAATAACTCATAATCCTCCATCCTTTTTCTGTGCATAAACCCCCTTTACACTTATCTTTACACTTATCTTATCTTAAGATAACCCCTCTGCACTTATCTTAAGGTAGAGCCATAAATTTTGTGTACTATGCTGAGATCAGACCACAGGTGGCGCAATTCTAGATGATATACTTCTTACATGCCAGTTGCCAAGGAAACAGTAGCTTAATTCAGAAGCAGAAGACTAGGCCAACAATGTCATTTAAGGTAATGCATAGATTTGTACACTTTTCTTATGAATACATTTACTAATGGAAACACTTTTGCCACTTGCAAATTTGTTTGCAAATAATGATTATACTGTTTACTCTCAAATATGTTCAACAAATACCCTAGTAGACCAATCCAATGCCTTAGTCATACTTGCTACAAATTGGGTATGGATCTACAGAAAGCAAACAAATTGCAGCTGGCTAATTCACAAACATGTTTCATTGGAATATTTACTATTTATTATTTTTGGTATTTCCACGGGCCCCAGTTATCGATTTAGTTCTCTACTTTGATGGTTGTGAATTCTTTAATAATTGTTGCTATACTATTGGCGGGAGGGGGAATAAGTGCACATATTGTACTTGCTTCTTCTTCTTTTAGTCCTTACTCATGTAGATACCAAATGAAAAACAGTAGCCCACCATTCCATGATTTTGGTAACTTGTTGCAAAACCCTGGAGGAATGATTTTAAAAAATATATAGCCAATCATCTAATAAACTCGAATTTAAGAAGTATATAAAGTATATATAAAGTATATAAATAGCTGATCTTAACTATTTTATTTTTATTTTATTTTTTATCAAACATTCACAATATAACAAGTATAGGTATGAACATAAATATGAACAAAGGAAGTAAATACAGATAAATGGGGACAGTAAGACAGGGAAGGTAGGCATGCTGGTGCGCTTATGCACGCCCCCTTTAAGGACCTCTTAAGAATGGGTGAGGTCTATGGTAGACAGTTTGAGATTGAAGCAGTGAGGGTTTGAGATTGTAACAATGGAATTGGTTAGAGCATTCCAGGCGTTGACCATTCTGTTGCTGAAGTCATATTTTCTGCAATCAAGTTTCAAGCAGTTTACCTTGAGTTTGTATTGATTGTTTGCCTGTGTATTATTGTGGATGAAGCTGAAGAAGTCGTTGACAGGCAAGAGGTTGTAGCAGACAATTTTGTGTACTATGCTTAGACCAGACCTCAGACGGTGCAATTCCAGATTGTCTAAGCCCAAAATTTCAAGCCTGGAAATATGACTGTGCTGAAAAAGAAAGTCAGTCCAGGAAGTTTAAGAAAAAGAGCCTGTGGGAATACTTGTCTGAACATCTTGAACACCTTGACTATGCATCAGAATGGTCAATCAAATGGCAACTTCAAATCTCAACAAATAAATGCTCTGTCTTACATATTGGCAGAAAAAATTAATAAATAAATACCAGTCAAGACCTTGTTTGAGATCCAAACCTTATTCAAGGACCTTGACGTAACTCATCTCAAATGATCTAAGTATGCTAGAGCCACTGTAACTATAGAGCCAAAAGGCATTAAGAGTTGTAAAATCTAATCTTGGCCATAGCTTTTCTCTTGGTAATATCACACTACTAACTAGAGCACACAAAACATTTGCCTTAGACCGTATACTTGGAATGACAACTCATCAGCTGCTGGAACCCATATCAAGTATCTTGATTTTTATTTAAAAACACACTTGAAAAGTCAAAAATAATTCACAAGAGAAGTTCTCCGCTCCTCTACTCATTTGCAGAATACCTGTATGCCACCAGATTGAAATTCTGACCTAGGGAAAATTCTAGAACTAAGCCACCTCAGTCTATCTTAAAGATAGTATATTAAAATCATACATTGGCAAGGTCCCTACCTGCAAATGAATACTTCAGCTTCAATTCATAACAAACAAGAACATACAAGTAGATACAAATCAAGGTGAACGCACCAAAGCTTGACTTACAGGAAAATACGAGCTTCAAGCAAACAGAGTGGTCAATGTTGGAATACTCTTATCAGTATCTTGGTTTCTTACCCCAAACCCAAGAACTTTAACCTTAGGACTGTCTACTATTGACCTCATCCCTTCCTTAAGAGGTCTGTGGGGGCGTGCATTAAGTGCCTACTGTCCCTCTGTCCCTCCCTTTCCTCCTGATTCGTTTTTTATTTTTTCTTATAAGTATCTATATCATGTATTTCAGAAAACTTATATTTATTCTCATACCTGTATCTTGTAAGCAATTGACAATCAAATAAATTGTTTTTCAGCTGGTGCTCCATTCAAAATCCAAGAAGAAAATACTTAGACTCTTTTGAATTAGAGAAAAGATATCTTTTACTGGAAGTCAAGTGGTAGCAACAAAAGAATTCTGAATCTGAGAAAATAGGTGCATAAAATCACATTTATACAAAGTGATGGAATGTTTCCCACCCCCAATAGTTCAAATGGTTCTTCCAATTAAAAGCTGTGATGTCATCATGCTGGACATCTCCAGGTGTGATGACACTTCTGGCCGTTAACCTTGGCAATCTGCACCAGAGAATAGAAAGCTTAAGGAAGAAACAGGAAAAGCTAAGCAAGAATAGTTACCTGCCCCCCATTTATACAATTCCACGTTGTAACACCTCCAGCTCACTTCCACAACTATCCCCCCTCCTCCCCCCGTTTACTTATGACAGCCAAAGATGCAAAAGGAAGGGAGAAGGTTCTTCCGGCTAAAAATCTTGAAGGGACTGACATTTCGGCCGCCTCCTAGAAAAAGGACGTTTAGTCTAGGGAAGAAACATAGAATATCATTAGTCATATTCACAGAGTTACATTGAAATATTAATAGTTTTAGGTTTATCAAGATATTTAGTACGAAATGCCTTGATCAGGTTGTAGGAGCTCTAACATCCTTTTCATTGACCACTCAGCTTGGGAAAGAGGAAAATGTTTTTCAAGCAACCCAAATTTATTTGAAGTTGACCCCCTCCATTCCGAGAATCCAAAATTTCTTTAACTTCAAAAATGTTGTTCAACCTTCAATTAGCAATGGTACCAGGAGTCAAATCTGGGTCGGTCTCAACTCAGAAGTATGTTCAGGTTTTAACAGAGTAAACGTGGGAGACTGGATGGATTCTGTCGAAGAGTTTTTGGTAATTTTAGTTGGATTGCCACAGGGTTACAGTTGGTTTCAATTGAGAAAGGCCAATGTACTTAGGACCAAAGCTTTTTTGACTTTTGGTGGTTTGCAAATATCTGTGGTAGATAAAAGGACTTTGATGCCCACCTGATTTGGTTTTTGTGGAGATCTCTTTTGTCTGCAAATTTCTAGAAACTTGATGTGCACCATCTATGCTTTACGGAGTAACCGCAGGTAAGCTGGAGTTGTGTGTTATCCATTCATCTAATGACTGAATGGTTAGGCTTCTCATGTGGAAGTTCAGGTATGGGTACAAAAGTCTGGCCCACTATAAAGTCCATAGAGATTTCCTTTCCATGGAGCAGTTGGTCTGGCCCCATTTTGTAACAATTTTAGCTGGTTTACCAGGAGGGCCGTTGGGCTGGAATGCACAATAGAACAAACGAGCTACATAAGTTTCATATCCTTCTTCAAAGTAGGCCACCAAAACTGCCGTTTACCAAGTGCAAAATTTTCACGAATCCAAAATGACAGCCATTTTTAGAGTCATGAGCTTGCTGTAATATTAGGGGCTCCTCCGTTTCTTCTGGCACATATAACTTGGCTCGCCACCCATGTCAATCCATCTCTAATTGTACAATTATTTGAGTGAGCAGGAACCAGTCATCAAGTTTTAGGCCTCTCTTAATGTGCAATCAAATCATTCGATAAATTTCAACTTCCTCTTCTTCTTTTGGGCTCTTGGTAACCACCGGTGCTGCCAAGCTGATTGGTCTGGGACAATCGGCCGTACCACCTTCCTCACGAGCACTATTGTATTGAGCGTTAGTCTAGATAGGAGCATCGCCATGAAATTCCTCCCCCCTGGAATGTTATTTCAACGAAAAATTAAAGCGTTTGAAAGTATTGTGCCCAGCGAATTTGTTTGGGGGGACAGTTTTCTGGGGCGTTTTCAAAGCCTTCCCAAATTTTTTTGATCAGTCACACCTCAAATGGATGTTTTGCTCCTTCCAAGAAAATGTCTCCAAGTTAACAAGCCCAGAGAACCGCAAAAGCTCTTTTTGCCCAGATGGGCTCTCCTTTCGGTTTCAGATAATTTTACGGGGAAGTTGTAGCACCATGGTTTGTTAGAAATCCTCTTCTCATTTGCTTTCAGTAACACCGCTATAACTGCTACATCACTCGCATCAGCTTGGATCACAAAAGGAGCATCCATGTCCGGCATGCTGTGAGTACTGGCTTCAGCAGCAAACCCAGTGGTTTCAGCTTTTCAAAGGCAGCTTGACATTCCATGGGCACCATTCCAGTGGATACTAGGCTTGGGTGTCACCTCCCTTTGGTTTTTAGGAGGTTTTGTATAGGCCAGTGCGATCTTTTGCAAAAAGCCGCGGATAAGATTTGCGGTAAAAGTTTGCAAATTCCAAGAAACTCTGAAGTTGTTTCCTTGTGCATGGAGGGGGCACATTCTAACACGCGCACAAACCTTCCCAGGATCCATGTCTATGCCCTCATGCGAGATGTGATAACCCAATCAATCAAAAATCAATTTTGTCCTGATGGAATCACACTTGGACAATTCTGCATTACAGCTTAGGGTGGTTGGAGTTTTTCCAACACTGACCGCACAAGCTCACATGTTCCTCTCAAGTCTCTGTGTAGATAAGGATATCATCAAGGTAAACCAAAACCCCTTGTTATAAATGCTCATGTAACACCTGATTGATCATTTGCAAGAATACTGCTGGGGCCCCCTGTAGGCCAAAAGGAAGAACGTTGAATTGGAAACAAACCATCGGGCAGTTGAAATGGTTTTCCATTCATCCCCTTTCCTTAATTCGAACCTAGCAGTACGCTTCTCTCAAGTCGAGCTTCGTAAAAAATTTCCTTTTAGCCAGTGGGTCAACATGTCTTTCATCAAGGGGAGGGGTACACCGTTTTCCACAGAAATAGTGTTCAGGTTTCTGTCATCAACACATAAAGTGAAGGGCATCTTTCTTTTCACGGAACAATACTGGGCGCACTACCCGGGGTCTAGCAGGTTGGATGAAACCACATTCCAAATTCTTATCGATAAATGACCGCATCTCTTCTAGTTCTCGCGGTGTCATCGAGTACAGCTTTGTTTTGGGAGTTTCACCCCTGGTAAAATTTCAATACTACAATCTGTTTGAACGATGAGGAGGAAGTTCATCCGAAGCCTTCTCACTGAATACTTCCTTTAAGTCCCAATATTCCTCTGGAATTTTATCCTCCCCCTTCAGTTTCTCAGTACTCGTGGAGGATTTTTGAGTTTTGGTTTAGATCGCCCCCCCCTTCCGGCCGCTGATCAGTTCGTATTGCGCATAACCCCCTCCTCCAATCGACATGGGGTTCCATTTCCAGAGCCAGGGCAATCCCAGTATTAGCGGCCATTCCAATCCAGGGGCCACAATAAACACAAGTCTCTCTATGCTTCCCCATTGTCATTTCTATAGGTTCCGTTTATGAAGTGGGCAGGGCCGCCTCCTGCTACTAATCCATTCAATTGGCAAAAAGGTTATGGGCGTTTCAAGGTTTTTAGACTTAAGCCCATTTTCTCTATGGCTTTCGTGCTGACAACACACCTTGTGCACCAGAGTCTAGCAAGGCCAGCATTTTCCCTTTGGCTCCTGATGTGGGGTACCTTAACTTCACTGGAATGGTCATAGGGCCCTTGTTTGGACTTGCCATTGAGTCGTTCTTCCGAATCGAATTCACTCTCTTCAGAGGAGGTCAGAGTTCCCAGCTCTCTCCTTTTGGAGGGGCGATCTCTACAACCTCCCCCGCTTTAAGTGCCATTTCGTGAGGCTTCGTTGGGGGTTTTTTTCAGGTTTTTTCCCTCCTTCTGGCACCCCCTTCGGTTCCAGCTTGACTGGCAGTCGGCAGCCCAGTGACCTTCCTTCCACATCAGAAACAGGCAGTGGTTTTGGGTCTCGCCACCATCCTCCCTTTTGGGGTTAGAAGCCTTCTCACGGCCCATGGGGGGGAAGACTTGCTCCAACCAGACCCCCCTGGCACCTGTTGCAGGTTAGATCAATTTCTACCTCTGGAACCACATCACCTACCACATCTGCAGATCAATTGGGGTCTGTTCTGGCAATGCAGCTCTGGTATACATCCTCATTTAAGCCATCTTTAAATGCTTCTATCAGGGCTACCTGGCAGCCTTGAATATGACACGCCAGCTCTCTAAATTCCTGGGTGTAGTCGGCCACTAATCTCCACTCCTGATTATGGTCATTTTTAAATCCTGGCTTTACGTTTCTGCCAGTGGGTCTTTCAAATCTGGCCCCAGCGCAGTCCATGACATGTCATAATTCATCAGCTGGGGGCATTATCATTATGCAGTTCACCATCCCTTTGCAGCTGTTCCCTCCAGAGCCCTGGTAACACACCTTGTGCCAGGAAAATCCCAACTCCTTGTGATCCCCCCCCATATTTTACTTCCAGTGAGAGCAACTTTGGAGTTCTACGCCTTCTGGCTATTACTGCTTCCCGCTGGGGGCCCTGGGCGCTGCTTGCTGCATGTGGGGCTAGCTCAGGTTGATTTATGGGGGGTGGCTGCTCTGAGTCTTCCACCTGGGACTGCTTCCCCCTCCTCCCCTCATATCTTTGTTCAGCGTGAGGCTCTCTGAAGACTTCATCTATGATGTGCTTGGCTCGATTTAATAAAAAGTTTTTCCTTTCCCTCTCTGCCATGGCTCCTTCTTCCACACCAACGGATAGTGGTAATTCCTGAGGGAGGCTTTTCTTCAGGATCCTTCCAGCCGACTCCCAAGGACCATTTGGGTTTTACAGCTGGTTTCTCTCCAAGATTTAGCTCTGCTAACAATTCAGCTTCCCTTTCTTTCTCTAGCAGCAGCAAATCTTTGCCCTCCAGTGGCTCCCAGGTCTTCTTGGTCACTGGCTGGAGTGTTCAGACCCCTCAGAAGAAATTGTGTTATCTCTCCGGGTGGCTGGTAAGGTGAGATTCAGAAATAATGTCAGCTGTGCGTCCATTCAAAATCCAAGAAAGAAATATTTAGACTCTTTTAATTAGAGAAAAAGATATCTTTTACTGGAAGTCAAGTGGTAGCAACAAAAGAATTCTGAATCTGAGAAAATAGGCGCGTAAATCACATATACAAAGTGATGGCAATGTTCCCACCCCAATAGTTCAAATGGTCTTTCCAATTAAAAGTTGGAATGTATCATGTGGACATTCCAGGTGGTGATGACACTTCTGGCCGTTGACCTTGGCATATTTTGATAAAGGTTGCAACTGCGCAGAGAATAGAAAGCTAGCAAGAAACAAAAACCTAAGTAAGAATGTACTCCCGCCCAGTTTATACAATTCACTTTGTAAACACTCCAGATCATTCCCACAACTATCCCCTCCCTTCCCCAGTTACTTATGACAGCCGAAAGATGCAAAGGAAAGGGAGAAGGTCTTGAAGGCTAAAATCTTGAAGGCTGACATCAATACTAAAAAAAATACTAAATCTAATTTTCAAAAGGGCTGCATAGAGCTAAGATCTGTTTCATTCTGAAACATGTGGACACTCCTTATCTTCAGTTGAAATAGCCAGTTGAGTCCAAGCAGTCCTTTACTGAGACACAGTGAAGCAATATCTTTCTACAGACAACACACCTTTTTGAGATATCTCTCTTCTGATCCCCATATTCTTAGTTCTCAATTCCACATGAATTTACAATACCACAAAGCTGATGACAGAATGCTGAGGTAACATAAGTTTAGATTGTACTGTAGTTACGATAGCTGCAAGCCCAGCAAGATGCTGACTAGTTTGGAACATAAAGAACATGCTGTTACCACTGCATCATGTATCACTTGTGGTATGGACACCTCAACTCTCCATCCCATGTTATATTTCTTTTCAGTTGGTATAGTGTTGCCGAGCTAACAGGAGAATAAAATAAGATTCTAGACGACCCTTTTGAACAGAGCTCTCTGACTACACTTGTTGTTGTTGTTGTTGAGCAAAAGGCAACGTTGGCCCATACCAGTTCAAGGAATCTGAAGCAAGATTGAACTACTAAGTTATATTATTGTTGTTGCTGCTGTTGTTATTAATCATCGCACAGTCAGTCAGATGTTCCGATTGGGGTTGACATTTTTGTCTACCTATCAAGTACTTATCAAGGATCTGGGATAGGCAAAGCTGGATATTTGATGGTGTTACAGATATTGTTGAAGGATGGCAGGTGTGCCAAGTAAAGCCACCTACTGCAATTGATTGATGGCAAATTTGTCAATGCCCATGATGTTCAAGTGATGCTCCAATTGTTTTAGAATTGCATGCAACATGCCTATTACTATTGACACTACCCTTGCTTGCCTTTGCCACAGTTATTCTATTTCTAATTGTAGATATTTATTATTATTATTATTTTTCTTTTATTAATTTTCTTTTATTATTTTTCTTTTATTCATTAACCATGAAACTCAGTCAATTGAACGTTTAACAAATATCACTGAGTGGTACTGAAGATTATTCCAGAAGTCCTGGAAGCTGGAATTATACCCAGAAGATTCAAAAAGCACTGGGGAAGGTTTTTAAAAATGAAAGAGGAAATTTAAAAAGCTTATTTAAATCTGTCAGCATTCCCGCCATGTTCTGCTTAATGAATCATCCAGAGCTATTCTGTTTTTGTTCCTCCTGTATCTCCATTATTGCAGCCTGAGTGTCTCTGCTCTCTGGGATTAGAGTGAGGCAAGATGGTTCATGTGTCCCACCAGCTTATTTACAAATGTTTCCACTTCTGAAGAAGTATTTGCTTCTTGTTCCTCCTTGAGGGGTGGCTGGTAAGTATGTTTCTACTCCTGAAGAATCAATACCTCTTCCTTATCATCAGGGGACTCTTTGGACCCAATAATTCAAGAATGACTATACTCAGTGGGATGGAATGCTGATAGATGTCCTACATAATATATGAACATACATTCAATAAATAGCTTTGGTTAAATAACTTCACATAACACCCCTGCCTTTCAAAGATTTCTTGTATAAATGCTTAAAACTATGAGTATTCCACAACACTGCTTTTCAGCAACATCTGGAAAGCCAAGGTTTTTCATCCTTCTGCTACAAAAATTGATACTGTGGTGACAGGAATACAGTTCAACAATGAAAAGTGATGAGAGTTAAAGTTACACAATTGGCCTGTTGCCCTGGTTCAAGTATTATTTTCATAGCATCACCCAGAAGGCTTCTGCAGACTTATCAGGTTGTTTCCATTGGGCACTTACGACTTTTTCCTATAGGATTGTGTTGCTCGTGTTGCATTAGAGCAGTGATTTCATCAACTTTTATATTTCTCATTATTTATTCCACTCTGCTACAGTAAGTATTTCCATTGTGGTTTTCTTGTTAGATTCATTTGTGTGACAGATACAGATAATCAGAGTTCGAAGGGACCTTGTAGGTCAACTAGTCCAACCTCCCTACACCATTTCTGACAAATGGCAGTCCAATCTTTTCTTGAAATTCTCAAGTGATGGCGCTCCCACAACTTCTGAGGGCAAGCTGTTCCATTGGTTGATTGTTCTCACTGTCAGGAAGTTTNTTCTCAAGTGATGGCGCTCCCACAACTTCTGAGGGCAAGCTGTTCCATTGGTTGATTGTTCTCACTGTCAGGAAGTTTCTCCTTGTTTCCAGGTTAAATCTCTCTTTATTCAGTTTCCATCCATTATTCCTTGTCTGGCCTACAGAAGCTTTAGAAAATAGCTTGACTCCTTCTTCCTTGTGGCAGCCCCTCAAAGTAAGTAAGTAATATAATCCTGTGTAGAGTTAGCCTATTTGCATGGCACAAGTAGTTATGCTAAAGTATGTCACATCTTATGGTCATATGTCACTATACGAAGCACCAGAAATGATTGCAACTTTTTTTAAAAAAAAAATTCATTGTCCTTAATGTCTTACGTTATCTTGTACAGTGCAGAGAATCTTGCTTTTCAATTCCTAAAATACACAGCCTTAAATATATTAATATGATGGGCAGTGAAACAGCAGTTTCTAATAAAACCAAGTGTTCTTGTAGAAGAGACATTAAATTTTCATTTTCCTTAAGGACACAATTCATGTTTCAAAAAAAGCAATAAAATGAAATATAGTTTATTGAAATTTATTGGACTCTTTAAAGCATAAAATAGATGAGAATCATCTGGAGATTAATTTTCATGCTAGAAAATGCAGCGTTTGTCTGATTAACTTGCAAATCTTGTATTTCAGCTTTGAGAACTGTAAGGCCAAGGAATCTGAAATGATTTCTACATTCTTTTTCAAATTTTCGTGGCTTAATAAAATCTGAGAGAATTGGCCTGCGATGGTCTTACTTATTGCTGTCTTCTTCTCTAAGCAGAAAATATTTTACTATCTGAGGCAAAGTGATAAGTGGAATTTCCTCACCCATCTAATCCCAGATAGATATTATCTGAGATCAGTGAACTAGGGCATTATAGCTAGAAAATCCCATAGGACAATTACATAACAATTATGTTCACTATTATAATAATAAAATCAAAATTTACAGGTCCTTTATGGTATATATCATTTAGGGATCTATAGATCATTCCAGAGAATTTGAGAGCAGATCCTTTCCAGAGCTTTGGATGCATCCCACAAGTGAACCAGATTAATATTATTCTTTATTAAATGTTTATGCTGTCCTTCTCCCCTACAAGGGTGACTAGGGTTGGCTTAAAAGCTATAAAACCAATAAAAATAATTAAAATATTAAACATTATAAGTGCACAAATTAAAATACTGTTAAAAACTGTACTAAAACCAAAACTAAATGAACTAAGAGATGGGCAGAACAAGGATGGAGTCTTCTTACCCCATCAGCCACCTCCAGCAGTGAGAACTAGAAAATCTCTGCATATCTCTTATAAAATTTAACATGCATCATTTTAGGCCTTGGTTGAAATCTACCCTTGAAATGTCTATGGAAAAAGCACCTTTGTTACTACAGTTGAAATTCACCCTTAGATATGAAAGGCCATTTGCTCCATTTGGGACTGTCATAAGGAATTGATAGGATTGCAGGACACTTTCTTTGTGATTGTTTTTCCCTTTATTGAATTGAAAAGAAAAATTAAACACATAACTTTCAGTTTCAGGCTTGTAAAATAACTTAGGTGCTACCATCCCTTCCTCCTCTTTTTAAAAATAAACAACAGGGAGTGGTAACAAACAAGTTTGATTTATGATCAAGCAAGTTTTTAAAAGCTAAGTCTTTCACTCTCCTAAAACAGAACCACAGTATAGCCTCAACTTAGAGGATGGCTTCAAGGTGTATATGCACTGCTGCTACTATACTCTTATTGGGTTTTTTTAAATGGTGATCTGTAAGATCTAAGGAAAATTATTCAAACTTAGCCAATTATTTTTCCTTAAAGCTTTCCATTTTGATCAGAAGTTCTAAGATTTGTTTCAATTAATTGTTTTAACTCTGGCCTGCCAGAGTTTGAAAGCACAGCTCTGAATTAGTACTTATTATTAAATATACTTGTAAAGGATAATTATATTAACAGGCTTTCTAACTGTCTCAGGTTATTTTTTTTCTTCTGTTGGGTGACCAAGTGAGCTTTCTCTTAGGAAATTTATGATGAACTAACTTGTTTCACTACATCTTCTCTTGAATCACCACTGCAAGAGCTTTTCATCAGTTTCTCCTGGAATCAAAGGCAAGTTTTCAACACCCAATGGTATCTGGAATAATTTTGGCTTGCACTTTTTCCTTTCTTTGGGAGTACTCCTAAGTTTTCTTCTTGCCAGCATAGCAGCATCTGCCATCCTTTCTAGTCTATTGCTTAGTAGTGTACTGTACACTATATTTTATCCTGTCCTCTGAAGCAAGAGAAAAAAAATTGCTCTTTTAGCTACAGTATTTCAAGACTCATTTATTGACAACTAGTATTGGCAGCCTAAAACATTTGTATTAATTCTAATCTTCTGTATATATTTCTGATGACAGTAGGGAAATATTAGGGAATAAGGATACTCATCTGTACAAATTTATCAAAAGTTCTCTATCAATGTTTTTTCAGCTCTTACATAACTAAACTACACTCACAGTTGTCTAGGTGAGGGAACAAAATACCAGATTCAATATATTTTTATTTGTTTCACCAGCATTCACAAGATTTAATGGAGTTTTAATACTTTTTCACAGCAGCCTGTGATTCCTATCATGCTAATATAAGCTTTGTGATAAAGCCCTTTAACAAAGCATCTAATTAATCTATTCTAAAGGGGGTTGTGTAACTATTTACATACCTCTAAAAACAAATACATCTATTAAATTGTTTTTGACAGGAATTAAAGTAATGTTATTTGGTATACACACAAAATAATAAGCTTCACAAAATTAGAAATTATTCCAAAAAATTAGAAACTATTGTCCTGCATATATAAGTTTAGTTTGGTCTGATATTTTCTCCTTTAGTGTTTTGTAGAAATATGTACATGCATCCACTAAAAATCAAATTTAACTATGAATTGCTTGAAACCTTGGACAGCTATTTTAATGCACCTTTTAAATAAGCAACTTTAGTTGACTTTCCTTTCCTGATCTTCCACTGGATACTAATTAAACAAAACACAGGAACTTATTTTCCTGTACCATTAATTAACTAGCTGTATTTCTGCAATGCAGTGAACTGCAATGCTGATAAAAAACAAAATTTCTACAACATGCGAAGCCTGGTTAGTGTAAACTCTCAATAAGGTTTCTATAATTTAGTATATTGTGTAAACCAAGCTCAGCTGATTAGCTTTTAGTTCACTGTGAAGCAATCAGACTGGGACTTCAAAAGTAGTGTTGACCACTAGACAGCAGCAAAGAGGCAAAGTAAATATTATATTTTTGATGCCATCTAGTGGCTTAACATGTCCTGCAAAATTAGAATCCCTTCAGCTGCTCTCAACTGTTTTTGCTGCTATAACTCTAGTTTTGTCTGCCTGATCAAAAGTATCTAGTTCATGGTCTTTTCATAAGCTATACAAAGAAACCTGAGAATGTTTTTTCCTTGCTGAATTAAAGCATTATTCTATCTCTCAGATTTAATCTAGATTAGTTTCAATCTAGTCTTCATGTCTGGCTATGAAACAGAAACTGCATTGACCACCCATAGGAAGACTTGGAAAAAGTGCTAAGAAAAAATTAGGCGGAGTGTGACCCTTTTGGTTGTCCTGGACTTCTCAGCATTTTTTAGTGCCATCAACCATGATATCCTCCTGGACAAGTTGCCAAAGTTGAACTGTAGAGTCACTGTACTATGATAATTTCACTCCT
Organism: Laticauda laticaudata; assembly: GCA_004320025.1. Lineage (NCBI taxonomy): Eukaryota > Metazoa > Chordata > Lepidosauria > Squamata > Elapidae > Laticauda > Laticauda laticaudata. The sequence goes on along the minus strand of BHFT01003391.1, from coordinate 5,161 downwards.
ACTTGGATGTTTATTTCCAGAGGGTGCCACAGAGGAGCAGCTCTTCTGCCTCATGGTTGTTGAGTTATGTAGTTCTTCAGGATTCTATTTTATTCTTTAACATCTACATGAAACTGTTTGGGGAGATCATTCAGATATTAAGCTGAGATGCCATCAATATGAAAGTAACACCCTACTCTACCTCTCTATTATACCTAATCAGGTGAGATGGTTCGTGTTCTGAACCAGAGCTTGAACAGGGTAATTGACCAGTTGAGGTCTAATAAACTTAAGATTCAGTTCAGACAATACTGGTTTTAGTAGTGCATCTGTCCAGCTGAGTGGTATCCTGCCTGTCCTGAAGCAGTTTGTAGTTGGTACTCTAGATCCATCATTGTCACTAGATTTTCATTAAGAGGTAGTAATGTGCAATGAAACACCTGGAAAGATGATTTATTAGCTTTCTTTTTCTCTAAGAGAGCAAGGTAAGATCTGAACCAAAAAGAAACAAAGTCATGGTGCTAACATAACCCTAAAATATGCCCTTTCCATTTTTTTATACTGTTTCCCACTTTTTCATAGCTGAAATAGGACACATATAATGAATGAAATGGATACCTAACAGTGCAAATACTTTTTTCTTCCTTCTCAAAATGAAAGATGCTGTCCTTTGGTTTCAGTTTCAGTTGTTTTTATCAGGTTTTGTAATATGCATGCAATGTACATATAACTTTTACAGTAGTGTTAATCTGAGTTTGGGTATTACATCAAAACGGAAATATATCTAATGTTGTAAACTATTCACACTTGGACACAATATCTAAATGAAAAAAATGGGAAAAGATTTGAAATGTTGAAATTGTTTTCATGAAAACCATTGAGGATTATGAATATACTTTTATGATATCCAAACGCTATTTCACTTTAAGAATGGAAAAACTGAATAAACTGTATAAGCATAACAATAAAATATACCTTTATATTAAAATGCAAAAGATAAAATTACATTTAAGCTTCAATTAATTGTATTACCAAAAAAATCAGTTAGTTTTACAATGCTTCTGTGCTTTTTGTAAATTGTAACATGGGAATATTATCTACGAGGATTTATAATATTTTGCAAAGTAGCTTGAGAAAAATATAACATGGAACTGGAAATAGTTTATATGTTTTCTTCTTTTTATTTCTTTTATTGCTTTAGGACAACAAAAATAAAACATATAAAATAGAAAAAATAAAAGAAAAATAATGGCTAAATATAATAAAGAAATATATCATTAACAAATAATGCTGCTCATTTTTTAAAATAATGAAGGTTAACAGCAATGCTGCTCAATTTTTAAATAATTAAGGAAATCTTAATCACATGCAATCATATTGTGTAGCCATTCCACTATGCCAATAAAGAGTCAGTTTAGAGAGTATGCATGTTTTCTTAAGCAGCCTTTCATATTTGTATCTTTCCAGGAACTAATAGGAACATTTTCTAATGTTTTTCTAAAAACCTTCAGTAAGCAATCCACAGTTATTTATCAATGGAAAAGATCCATATTATAGGAATATACTTAAACAGCATGATGATATCCTTTGCTATGTACTTATTAATGATACTAAATATATCCAATCAAAATATAATAAGTAAATCTAAATTGGATTTTATACCTTCTACTTTATTGCATCTACAACATAAGAAATTATATAGCCCACCTTTCTTATATTTTAATTATATAGCCCACATCTGATATAATCTGAAAAAGTAATGAATCTGAAGATCACCTTGATGGTACTGATTTTTTTTAGGATTTAATGATTTAGGTCGTTATTCCATATTTCTTATAAAGTATTATTTATTCTCAATTGCCAATATAGCTGAATTGTTTATTTTACTTCTAAAAAAATTATATTCAGAACTATAGACATTTCAAAGGCCATCAATTTATCAAAGATTTAATTCAGAAGTGTTTCAATTATCATTAATTATTTGCATTTGAGTCAATGTCATTTTTTGTGACCAAATAGATTTTCCCTAGAATATTTTGTTCTCAATCTGATCCTTCAGATTTTTCAAAGGTGCCATAGTATGTTTTGGCACTATAATTGACTCCATCCAACTTGCTTTTCATCAACTTTATTTTTTTCTATTTACTTCCACCTCTCCCAATAAAGGCAAAGAACACCAGTCTTTGTGTAACATGCTCAAAACACAGTCCCTTAAACGCAAACTCCGTATTGATTTGTCTATGATTTTTATTTATTTATTTTATTGTTATTTTTTTGCTATGGTAGTCTCCTGACTTTCAGTACTTGAACTTCCAAACCATTTGTATTTTCAACTATCTTCAGCAAATTTATAATGCACAATAACCTATTCATTATATATTCCTCTTACACATCAAAATCTTCTGTGTCATAGTCTTATCAAACGGGTCCATGAAAATTTACACCTGCTGTACACCATGTACTTGGCAAACAAGGTGTTTATATAACACTGTTTAGTAAGATAGAGGTATAAATTAGGCTATCAGCTTTATGTGTACCAGGGCCACATATCACATCCCCATTACCACTGCTAAATAGCAGTTAGGTTTTGCTAACTGATCAATCAATCAGTTTTTATTATAATCACAGACCAGAATAAAAGTTAAATCTTGAATGAAATAAAAGAGAAAGGACAGGATAGGATACACTAATGTATTACAAATGATGGTGAAATCATCAATGGTTACCAGGGCCTACCTAATTTTACACACAATACAGCGTAATATAGCTATGTTCAAAGCAACTGTATCATACTAATCCAATAAGAATAATTTTATATAAAAGAAATCCGAATTTCCAGGATAGTTTGCCAAATGAGGTATTATAAAACAAGTCTGTGAATTTTTATTGAGAATGCAATACAGCAGGAGATGAGCTATGGTTCCAATGGCACATATGGTCTCAGTGTCAGCTCATATGGGACTTCTTTTATACCAGCCCTCCAAGACTGCTGTGGGCAGAGCTTTCTAAAGAGCTAGAGTTAATGGTGTCTGAAATTTATATAATAGTTATATAATATAAATATATCACTGGTTTATAAAGGGAGACCTGTCTGCTAGTTTTTGCACATTTTGGCTAGTTTGCCAAAAATAAAATCATTGTCCAGTCGGTCTTCAGAATGGCACACATAGTTACAGATGTGTTTACAGACACAGTTCTTCATGCTTCCTATTCCCTTTGGTAGCTCTTTTTTAAAAAAAATTGATTTAAAATACATGAATAAACATAAAATATTATTTAATATACCTTACAAGCAGGGGTAGGATTCTACCAGTTCGTACCTATTTGCTAGAACCGGTTGTAAACATTCTAAGCAGTTCAGAGAACCAGTTCTTAGAAGAAATTACTGGTCTAAACCTGTAAGGAAGGCAGGAAGAAAACATTCTGGTGTTGCTTACAGAAACTGTCTCTCTGTTAATCTTAGTACATTCTTGGCAAGATTAGACTTCCTGTCTCTGGAACTTCTCTGGAGTTTTTTTTTCCTCCTTTGCTGGTACTTTGCTTGTGTGGAGTGACATTTTAAAGTTATAAAGGTGACTTATGAAAAAAGTGACTTATGACTGTTTTTCACACTTATGACTGTTGCCACATCCCCACAATCACAAGAGGCCAGGTGAGGAGATGCATGCCTCGATGTGAGTGATGTTGAGTTGTCCATGCCTAGCCAGTAACATGACCACCAAGCCATATCCACCCAGTGACATGACCACCAAGCTATGCCCACCAACTAAGCCAAGCCCACAGAACTGGTTGTTAAAAAATTTGAATCCCACCCCTGCTTACAAGCCTTTATATTGTTTCCCATATCACATCAATTAATGGATAGATATGGTATGTCAATATATATCCAAGTGTCATTGCACAGTTGTGACTGTTGCTTGCCATAAATGAAACTTAAGAAGAATGGGTTCAGTTGTAAAAGCCAATAGCCACAATAGCGCAGCAAGAGGAGTGTACATTTGAGTGGATGGTTCTGTGGCACAGTCTATTATTCTAAGAGAAAGATAGAACACAAATGTTATTCTCCCCCCCCACTCCCGCTTCTTTGTGTTTGCTAAAGTATCCTCCTTTCCTAATTAATACCCCTATAATTCTGTACATGAGGTCTTCACGATAGCATGCATAGATGCAGATGTGCTTATAAACCCAGCTCTTCAGGCTCAGAAGATTCCTATTCCCCTTAGTACTCTTTTTTAAAATATTAATTTAAAATACATAAATTGGAAGCTGGTATGCACCAAAGTGCTTGTCTCCAGCATTGTCTTTACTCTCAGGAATGCCTCTAGGTTCTTTATCTCTGTAAGAAACAACTATTTTGCAGAAACAAAGCCTTTTATTGGCTTGTGAAACTGAAGCAGCAGAAAATAAATAATAACAGACATCCCGATCAATGGGACTAAAAAATTAAAATATCATTATATTCTTTTTCTTCATTTGAAAAATTGAAGTAATATTTAAGAAAGAGCTAGAGATTACACTTATTTTTCAGCTAAGAAAAATGTTAAATTTTAATTATATTAAAAATATATTAAAATATATTTTTAAAAATATGAAATTAGCCCTTGTTTTGCTATATTCTTTCATTAGAATACAAGCAACTCATTCAGCCTTATAATTCTTCATTTATAGAGCATTGCAATGGCATGAAAGAAGTACATAAATAATCATAAAAGATTACCATGCAAAGTGTGCCATTATCATTCAAGTGTTCAATGCCAAAAAAAGCCCACTCATCCATATATTCTCATTCTGGAGATATACAACTTTCTTAATATGCCATTTCCCCCCAGTTATATTGCTTCTGATAAAAAAATTGCTCATCTGTAAAATTAAAATACTCATTTTTGCTTAGAATAGCTAAAAGTGCTTGTTCTGTTGAAATATGGTAGACATCTTGGTCAGAGAGAAGAATTTGCCTAACTTCAGCTGGGACACCAGTTACTGTTCTGTCTGGAGTTTTCTGAAAAATATTGTGTTATTTTTGACAGTTTATAGTAATTAATTGATTGCCAGAACTATTTGATTTATTTATATTGTTTCGTTGTTTTTTGTTTCAGTTCTTATTGTATTTTAAGCCCCTGTCACACAGCACCAATGGATGGAAAGAGGATGTAAAACGGAGAGAAACACTTGCCATCCGTTG
>BHFT01003390.1:45905-73754 GCA_004320025.1 Laticauda laticaudata | reverse complement strand
ATATATATGTATGCATGCTGTATATATATATATTTAGAACTCATTAGAACCATTCCGGAACCTATTAGAACTCATTTAAAATCCCCCGTCCATGGTTCACCCATAATTTAACTATATATTTATAAAACATACTGTATCTTTCATAGAATTTATCTCCCTGGTTTTTTGCTGATGGATATTTTTGCATTGATAGACTTTGTGTTGGAAATTCTGGGGGGAAAAAATGTGATAGATTATAGGAAATCCTTATGGCTGATTTTTAACATGGGGGGCGGTTGGTAGAAGAACGGAAGGCCAGAAGGAAGACGGAAATGGCCTTGTGGTTTTTTCCAGCCCTGGGCTACTGTTCAGGTGCTTCTCACCTGTTGGAAAATGATACTGTGACAACAAAAAAAGCTCTTAGGATCCATGATTTAAACTCTTCCCTCACACAGCTCTTATACCCAATTGCTGCCTCTGTTCACCTGGAATATTTCTTCTGTTGCAACAAGGAGTGCACACCCAGAAGAAGTGTGCAAGGCAGCAGTGGTATCCTATCTGTTCCACTCCTGGTTCGGTGATCACGCATACGCAGCTTTCCGCACACCAGATGAGACCTGCAGCACCAATCAGCTGAGAGGATAAAGAAAAGTGCAGGGGCCAGTGGGAGAGGGACGATCTTGTCTTTTTCTCTTCTTTCTCCTCTCAGATGATTGTCGGAGGCTTTTTTTTAATTACTAGTTTGGCCCAGCGGATAGCAATTTTTGCTATCAATTTGGCTGAACCGGGCTGAACCGGTAGCATGCCACTACTGATGCAAGGAAAGTCAGATTATGTCACTTTTTTTGAAGCCCAATTTGCACTATTTATTTCCCTCTAGTTCTAGACATGTGTGCATAGACCAAAAATGGTCCTTACGCATTCAAACTTTTTAGGTGGACATTCGGTAGCCATGGGCCATTGGTGCTTTAAAAGGCATTTCAATTCCTCATTAAAAAACCCAGGTCCTTAACAGTCCCGTCTTTTTCACACCACCTTTCAAAATAGTGTGCATAGGGTTGATGAAGGTGTAAGCAAAGCAAACAAAATCACGGGGAAAAGAGCCTCCATAAGAAAGGGGTTGTGTAAAGCCAGTGGTTTGGGGTGTGAGCTGCACCAGGTCTCTGATCCTTCTTGTTAGGGAACACATCCCACCAAAGATGGAGGGGTAGTGGGGCCCTTCTGGATAACCTCATAGAGAATGACATTGTTATCCTTGAGTGTAGGCCATCTCCTGGACGTATCTGCAGCTAGATTTAGCTGCTTTGGCTGGAGAGGAACTAGATTCCCATCCTTCACCAAGACTCCACCTTGGCTTTCTGCATCAAGCATCTTCCTTGCCACAGTTGAGGAGGGTGGGAAACCCTTTCCAAAGATGAGACTGGAACCTTTCTTCTGTTTCAAGCATTGAGGGATGCTTCAATTTCAAGACGAAAACTCAACGCGGCACCTCCCAGCTCATTGCGGGAGCCTGGTCACGTTCTAAGAACTCAAGCAGTTTCACGTGGGTGACAGCAGGGAACTTGAAGGATACTGAGAAGCAGCATCGGCCATGCCAGAGCAATGCACAGGTAGGACCTTCTCTCCCAGGACAGAGTGAAGCAACGTTTGGAACGGAGGATGGCAACCGAGGGAGCAGGGACGGCAGAAAACTGTCGGTTTCTCAATTTCTTGCTACTGTATATTTTAAGGAAACGCCATGCAGATTTTCTGCCTCTGAGCCAATCCAACAGGCTACACCATCCATAGTTCCTCATTCCCTGAGTTGAGCCACAGCTGTAAGATGCCAAGGGCTGGCTTTGCTTTTGGCAACTGACTCTCACAATAAGGCAGTGTCTCCTCTTTCTTTCTCTCTCTCTCTCTTTTCTTCTCTTTCTCTGTTGCTTCCTTTGCCCGTCGCTCAACATTTCTCACCCAGGAAGCCAATCCTCTGATGTGGTCTCAGCACAAGTTTGAAAAATTGGTCCCCTGGAAATAGAAATTGGGCACAACGGGCAAAACCAAGCCTTCATATATTTTGAGATCTGGAGGATTTCAGCTGGACAGATTCGAAGCGGTCTTCTTTTTCCTAGGTCAGAAAAGAAAGAGGTTTTAAAGGGGTCACAGATCCATCATTGGATCCTCCAATTGAGCAATTAAGCAAAAGGACCCTCCCTCGTGTAGTGTACCACAAACAAGTGTAGTTCCAGCAAGACTTACAAAATGACAATAACATTTTGACTTATGTAACCCTTCACAGTGCTTTGCGGCCCTCTCTGATCAGTTTACAGTCAGCAAGTTGCCCCCAACAATCTGGGTCCTCATTTTACCAACCTTGGATGGACAGAAGGCTGAGTCAACCTTGAGCTGGTGAGAATCGAACTGCTGGCAGTGGGCAGAATTATCTTGCAATGCTGCATTCTAACCACTGTGCTACCATGGCTCTTAATAATAGGGAAAGCACAACAAAAATACTGACTCTCACATATAGCATTGTGTGTCTATCTGTGTGCAAGGACTGAGTTTCTAAATATTACATTTAGTATCTAGTTTGTATACTTATCGCACATGGGGAGGGAGGAGGAATTATTTTTCAAGTACAACTTTGTATCCCACTCACTCACTTCCTGTGAAAACATTCCATTTGGAATATGCTTCATCGTCTAAATGTTAAATAGATTTCCAAAGATTTTCTGGAAGCTGCTTTGAAGTTTAGAGAGATGGAGACACCATCGTTTTACAGGAAGCAACAGTTCCATCTCCCTCAAGTTAAAAAGGGGGAAACAACCAATGAGCAAGAGGGGGGAACAATCATAAAAAGTAGAGACACGATTTGTACCTTAAGAAATAATAAAAGAAGAGCACAGAGAATGTTTTCCTACAAAACTGCACTGCGCAATAACCAGTTTTATTGAGGAAATATTCTGCACAGGTGGCCCAAACTGAGACTGGAATTCCCATTGCTAAGTGAGATGCTTGCTAAGTCAGTCACGGCAGATTTTATTATCTTTTTGGCACACAGCTGGTAAGTGAATCAATACTGTTCTAGGTTGGTCATTAAGCAAATCCTACTTTCCCTATTGACTTTGCTTGTGTTGTGGCCTGCCAGCAGCTGACGGAGCTGGCAGAAAAGTCAAAACAATAGTGAGGAGATTGGGGAGGAAACTGGGCTGGGTCTGGAGGCTGAGAAAGGCTCAGACAAGTGCTCTGCATCAGAGCAGAGATGGGGCCAGGGCAGGCTGGCAGTCAGCAGCTGCCTTTGGGTTCAGACAGCAGTGAGGTGGAGGAGCTTCTGGAGTCAGTTCCCAGCCTGCACATGCACAGGGCTACCAGAAGACAAGAACAGTTGAGAAAGCAGAGTCAATCAGGAGTAAGGCCACACCTCAGAGATGATTGGCCCCTCCCACAGGACACAAAAGAGGAGCAAAGGGGACGTGAGCTTTTACAGGAAGCAATTCATTCATCTGGTCGGATCAAGCTCTGAAAAGTTCTGTTTGACTCTGTGCCAAGTTTGGCCTTGCCCTGTGTCAGGCAGTTAGTTCTCTGGCCACATACCAAGTGCCATAAGGTGGGTGTTTATCAACATTCCCCTGAAAGACTGTATGTGAAGCCTTGTGAATGAATGTAATTCACAGCCATGGAATAAAAGAGGTTTTGCCGGGACAGAGATTGTGTGTTATACTTGCTCAGGAAACCTCGGTCAGAACAGCTTGTTGGAAGCCAGCAGAGAAGGTCCCATCAGAAGACTCCAACTGTGGGGATGCTGCAATTTTAGCAACAGTCATCAGGCACATTTTTTCACTGCTGTGGCCACTTCCAACAGTCACTAAAGAAGTGGTTTTCAAGAGGAGGGCTACTACCTATTTTGGCAATCCACCTGCATTTTCCCCTTGCTTATTCTACGGTGTTGATTCTGCAGTCAGAATTCTCTCTCCCATGCTTACCTTAGTGGCCAGGGACTTGAGTTTTCCTAACAAGGACTGTTTATTCGAATACACAATTTCCTCTTCGTTGTCTTCTCCTTCCATGATAGCACAACTATCGGCAGCCGGAAGCTCACACTCCTTGGAATTGGCCGTCATCACCAGTTTTGAATATTTATACTCCAATCTGCAGGAACCAATACAGACAGAAGCAACGTTGTGGCTGCTTTCATTAAATATAAATAAATAAATAAAACCACAATCACTTTTGTTTCTGCTTGGAAACCACTTCTGGACTTTGTGCTTGAGGTGAGGAAAAAAACCTGAATCCTGGATTTTGGGTTTTACCAATTAGATGGATTTGTCATTGTAGAAATGGCTAGTTTTGTTTCATTTTCTTAATTTTTTTTTACTAAATAATAAAGGATCTTTATTACCTCTTTCTAAAGTTAAGACAGAACTTATATATGTCAGAAGATCCTGATGAAGTCCACAAGTCTTAAAGTTGCCATAGTTTGGATACCTTTGCTACAGAGCCTATTTGGTGGCTTCAATGAACTGCTAAGTGTGTGTGTGTGTGTGTGTGTGTGTGTGTGTGTATCCTAAAAATACGAGTTCCAGGTGTAGCTATAAAAGAAGAGAATATAAAGAAAAACGATGTTAGCAAAGGCTAACAAAAGCTAAGTGGATAATATTTTTTAAGTTCCGGAGATGTATGCTATTTGTACTTTACCTTATCAAAGTTCAGCTTCAAAAATTATGCTTCTTATTAAAGAAAAAAACACAATTATTTTGTTTCTTCTTGGAAACCGCTTCTGGGCTTAGTGCTTGAGGTGGAAAAAAATGAAATGTTGATTTTGGGTTTTACCAATTTGTTAGGTTTGTTACTATGGAAATGGCTAGTTTATACTGTTCTGTAAACGTAAAAAGTTGAGCTTTGATGCTACTATCTTTTTCTACTGCCCCAAAAGAAGTCGGAATCTAATGCTTTTTCTTTCTTTTTCCCCATTTCTTTCTCCCCTTTTCTCTTCCCTTTTCCCTCCCCTATCTTCCTACTAATTTTTATTTTATGTTATAAAATAATAATAAAAAAGAAGCAATCTTGTCAACTCACATGGACTATACCTGGAGGTATTATCCAGTGAGATAAGAAAAGATTCTTCAGGTTGATCTTTAATACAACTGAGCAAAACTTCGTACCAGATTCAGAAACAAATAATACAAATATAAGTTGTAGATCAAAAGCACAGAAGACTTTTGGGGTGTTTTCATGGGCCATTCCTCCCCCTCCTGTATAATTTATGTTGCAAGATGGCAAGAATCCTGCAGGTTGGCTCCTTTAGCAAGGCAATATGCCAAACTAGTGGTGGGAGGTCAGGAATGGGGAGGTGGGTCAATGCAACTCTCCACCAATGGGAGGACAAGCTGCTTCTCAGACAGGCAGGAAGCACAGCAATTATGAGTACATTGATGATGTTACCCAGTTTGGTAATGAAGCACCTGCAAGAAAATCACAAAGCTCAGAGACCCCAAAGTAATTGTAAATTTACGCCTTTGTGAGGCTACAGCAAGGGGTGAGATCTAATTAAACATGTCTTTGTTGATTTGGCTAGGATTTCTTCTTAATGAGAAAAACTGGGGGGAGGGCAGAAGAAGATGAGATTATTAATTTGGGGGGAAAGGATAAAAAGAGGCACCCCAGAAATTCTTGTCAGCTGAGAACAAGAGATCTAGAAAGCCAGAAAAACTCAGAACTCTGAACTGATGGATTTAACTCTGCAAAATCAGCTGATCAACTCGATATCGTCTTTAAAAAGGACGTATAGGACTCACTTCTGATTTTTCTTCCAGAAATAGCAAGTTAAGGCAATGAGCAGGACTCCTGTAAAGGCACCAACCCCTGCACCGACTTTCAGCCAGAAATCCACCGTTTCACAGATTATAATCTTTTTCTCAGGCAAGGAAACCCCTTTTATACAGAACTTGGGTTCATTCCAGACGTATAAGGTTTCCTAAGACAGAGAGAGAACGAACGAAGGAATGAATCAATCAATCAATCAACCAATCAATAATCCATCAATTTTATACATTTGTTTTTTCCTAGGAGGCAATTCCATTCAAGTCCTATGGAGCTCATGTTTAAGCAATGACATAGTCAGTCAGTTCCATGAAAGCTAAGGAGGCCTATGAAACGATGCATGTATATATGTGTAGATGCATCATTTAAATAGTTTAATATCAAAGTGAAAGTCTCAGGATCTAATCAACTAGGATTTCCACTGAGACAAATAATCCCACTGTAAGTAAATAGTCAGGATAGGAACACAACTAGTAATGTTTTTCCCTTCCTCTCTTCCTTGTTGTTCAGCACATTTAATTGGCTCCTCCTTGTTATGTTTCTAAGCAAGACTTCCCATTCAAGATATTTCTTCTAGGAGCTGAACTAATCTTCATGTCGCTGAAAGTATCTTTTTGCTGAAGAAGTACTTTCCTGTCTGGGCCAGGGAATTCTTAGCATTTTCTGTAAGAATCTTTGCAAAAAGCAAGGATTGCGCCTTCCACCTAGAGAGATTTTCAGTCATCCAGGTCATGGTTGTCAAAACGAAGTCACCAAACCAGTAGTAACACCGGTTGAATCCCACCCCTGCCTGGGATGAATGAGAATCTCCATAGAAGGAAGACCTGGTCCTCTTTATTTGGGACTAATCTTCCATTCAAACAATACTTTTCGCCATCTATGTCTGAACTTTATACCCTGTGGATATCATCATTATATGGCCACATTTAAGGGGGTTGGCAAGGTTCCCACCCTTTCTTTTAAATTCAAGAGATCCAAGAGCATTCATCCACACCCGTTTTTATCCCCAGATCCAGCAGTTTATCTAAAACCAGTGATCAAAGGGATGGTTTGCATATAACTGTCTTCAACAAATGGCATATTATTCCCTTCTTCGTGTTTCTCACTGAAAAGTTTGTACTCATTTTAAGACTTAGTATATTCTCAGACTAGTTCTGTACCCGTGCTTCGCTACAAAACTACATGGTTGGGCTTAGTTTTGGGGGAGGAAAATAAAGGGGGGAAATTCTGCCTCTGCCCACCGGCATCCATCAGTATTCACCTGGCTAGCATCCTGTCAGTGTGTGAGAGGAGAGAGGGTTGTTTGGAAACTGAAAGAGTATTTGCTGTGTGAGCAAGAAGAAGACAGCAAGGAGTCTGAGCGTGGCTTAGTTCAACTGTTCTGTACTAAAGCTGCTTGGTGCTGCTGTGAAAGTGAAAGTGAAACTCCTCTGCTTGTGTTTTGGAAGAGATTTCTTTTTTTCAGGTGGGGAGGGGGAGTGGAACTCCTTAGCATCAGAGAGTGTTAATAATAATAATAATAATAATAATAATAATAATAATAATAATAATAATAATAATAATAATAATAGTATAGGAAATACTCTAAATGCTCTGATGGTCATTGGGAAAATCTTCCTTCGTAACGATCCGGTCCCACCGGCCAACGGACGCAAAACATATGTATAAAGGATACAGTGGACGAGCAAAATTTCGGGGGTGGCTCATCCGTTGTCATCCGCTCAAAAAGTGGCGAAAATTTACATAAACAGAACGGAAAAGAACGGAAAAGACGGACGGGGGTAGTACGTAGTGGGGATGTTAAACGATGTTCATAGGAAGGCTAGCGGATGAAAGCGGATGGAAGCGGAGACAATCCGAAGGGGTCCGGGGGAGATTGTGAAGCGGATGCATAGCGGAAGGACGGATGCATAGCGGATGAAGCGGATGCATCACGGACACCTAGAGAAAACAAAGGGGATGCCACGCGGATGTATATCGGATGCAAAGCGTTCACTTTGCATGTGGGGAGTATGAATGCATCAACTCCGCGGATATAAAAGGATGCAGCACGCATGCAGTCAGCATACAGGGAAAGATGTGCTGCCACATACATCTAGCAGAACACCATGGTTCGTCAGTCAGGGAAAAAGAGGAAGCCCGTGCCTACTCGTTCCAGCCCTGGCAAGAAGGACAGAAGCAGCATCCCACCCCTGGCACTTGACTCTGAAGCTGCTGGTGCTGCTGTGGTGGACCAGTTCCAAGGCCTCAAAGCCCTGATGCTGAAGGCCTGCTGCTCAAGCCCCTGAAGGCCCTGCTGCTCAAGGCCCTGAAGGCCCTGCTGAAGCCCCTGCCAGAGGAGGAAGAGCCAAGGGAAGCAGAAGGGAGAGAGGAAACAGTACACTCTTTCCGAGGACCATGAGGAGGAGGTGCTGGAATGGCTGAGGAGAACGAGTACCTGTGGAGAAAGGGCACAGACTCTTATTCGACACCAAGAGGAAGCAGGCAGCTTGGAGAGACAAGGCAGAGAGCCTGGGGTACACTGTAGAAGTACTCCTTTGGATGGTGGAAGCACATGCACACCTGGTATGGCAAGCTACACCTCAAGAAATCCGGGCAGGCCGCTGTCAAGCTCACTGACGGGAGTTGTATGTCATGGCCAAGTGCAGTTTCCTGGAGGGTGAGATCCGCCACCGAGGAGCAGCCCTCTGAGACCCCTCTCCTCAGACAGCCAGTCCTCTTCCAGCCAGGAGCAGCTACCATGTCCAGGCAGGTGTCTTCAGAGGGCCCACAGCAGAGACCCCCCCAACAGTTGCACTCCCCATGCCGACAGACTTGGAGGACCCATGGGGGATGACCCTGCTGTCACAAATGAGGAAGAAGCAGCAGCCACCAGAGGCCAACCCACCCCCACCCCAGCTCCACAGGATGCAGGCAGAGAGGCAGACTGGAGGGCCAGGACCACAGTGTCCTGTTGGAGATCAGGGACACAATGAAGACCAGCACAGAACTTCTCTCTCAGCTGGTCCACAGCAACATACCATCCTCGGGCCGGAAGCCCTTAATCACCTACATGAGCCAGACCCTCATGGACCTGCCCAAGGCCCAGTACCAGGTGATGAAGCAGAAGATCACAGCACTTCTGCACAACCCTCAAGCCAGCTGAAGCTGCTCCTACCCCAGTCCAGGTCTGCTCCTCCACACCCAGGCGATGTCACAGCCCTTCCACGGCTTTCAACAGCCCCTCACCTTCAAGGCTACAACTACCAGGACTTCCCACAGCAGAACCATAACTTCCAGTCCAGGCCCAGGTTCATCGCACGCCACAGATGCCACTCCTCACCCAGCTGCAGACCAGACAGCCCCATTACACTCCTCCTTCCTCCACCCACAACCAAGCCCGTCAATGGACAATCTATCATCAGTATTGGGCCTGACATCTCAAGTCCTTGATGAGGGGCCTCTCAACCTCATGGGACTGAGTCAGCTCTCGAGACAGCTTCCTGAACACACCATCCCCTGTTGTACCTTGGGGCCAAGCACCCCAATGGTGCCTTAGACCAGCACTCCAGCCCAGCCACCTCCACAGTCCCTGCCCGCTTAACAGCTGAGACCATGGACATGACTCAGAGTGACTGAGAATAGTGTCAGAGACTGAGTTGTACTTCTTTGCTTTAAGACACTTTACTTGGTTCATTTTGCTTTTTTAATAAAATCATAAAGTTTTACCTAAGAAAGTTAATAAAGGTTATCTTTGCTTAAGACACTTGCTTCGTTTTTTTTCCTTAATAAAGTGTTGGTGAATAAACTAAAAAATGGTTAAGCCTTTGCATGCTTGTGGGATAGATAAGGATAGTTGTGGGATAGATAAACCTCCAGTGCAAGCATAGTGGGACTGTATGGTCCACCATCCATCTGCCACACATATGGGCCTTTATTTTCAATAACAATTTATTCATTGATCAACACATTTCCCTGTTTTACCCTCGGGGCCAAGCACCCAATGGCGCCTCAGACCAGCACTCAAGCCACAGCCACCTCCACAGTCCTGCCGCTTAACAGCTGAGACCATGGACATGACTCAGAGTGACTGAGTTGTTACTTGTTCACTTTATCTTTTCTTAAGACACTTTACTTGGGTCATTTTGCTTTTTTAATAATGTCATGCAGTTTACTTAAGACAGTTAATGAAGGTTATCTTTGCTTAACACACTTAATTCAGTTTACTTGGTTCATTTTGCTTAATTTAAAAAGGCATAAAGGTTACTAAGAAAGTTAATAAAGAAAAGTTAATAAGTTATCTTTGCTTAAGACACTTGTGTTCATTTTTTTTACTTAATAAAGTGTTGATGAAAACTTTTAACAAATGGTTAAGCCTTGCATGCTTGTGGGATAGATAAGGGTAGTTGTGGGATAGATAAGGATAGTTGTGGGATTGATAAACCTCCAGTGAAATATGGACATATTGCATATGGACCTTTATTATCAATAACAATTTATTCATTGATCACACATTTTAAAATAAACAAGCTCTTATTAATACCTATTATTGTAGGACACTCAACATACATGGCACAATCTATCAGTGTGATGAGACAGCTCAAGGAAGCATCCATTAATCATCTATCATCCTGTTTTGCCACTCCACTGCTCCAGCTGGGGAGTTGCACCAGTGTCTCAGGAGGTTGCCGCTGCTTCTTCCTTTCACGTGAAGCTCTGTTGGGGCCTTGTACATTCACAGTGTCTATCAGGTCACGTCCTTGCCTCCATTCACCAGGGCTCCATGTTCCCCATTCCCTTGTTGTACGGTCGACAAGTCTGTTCTGCAACACTGGGATTGTGCAGGATTGCAGCAAGCTTCCATGATGCTCACAGTCTCTGAGACCTCACAGTCTCTGGGTCATGCTGCATGGTGGTGAGAAGTATCTGGAACCTGTTGGCCAGGATGCCAAAATGTTCTCCACCACCCGTCTTGCCTGGACAGCCTGTAAGTTGAAGATCCTCTCTTCACGGGTGAGATATCTTGAAGTGTATGGCTTCATGAGGTAGGTTCTGAGGGAGAACATGTCATCACCAACGATGAAGTAGGGCACATCTTGTGTGTCATTGGGTAGGGGGTCCTGGATCTGGAAACCATGATGAGGTTGCGTTCCAGCCATCCTTGAGGGTCACTTGCCTTGTATACCTGGCCATCTGAAGCTGACCGTTGCCTTGAAGCATCGATGTAGATGAATTGTAGTCAGCATCAACCATGGCAAAGAGGATGATACTGAAGAAGCCTTTGTAGTTTTAATAAGTGGACCCTGAGTTTGGGTGGAGCTTTGCAGGCCACGTGCTTCCATTATGGCTCAACGGTGTGGGGAAAGTTCACCTCTGATACCACTCTTCTGCAAGGTTTCTCCAGCCTTGTTCAGTGGTGGGCACTTGAGGAGCTCCTCCACGTATTCTTCAATGATGGCCTGCACCACTTCTCTGACCACTTTGCTGATGCTGTTGTGTGGCGACCCTCCATGTATAGTGCATGTTTTGTATGTGGTTCCAGAGGCCAGGTGCCACAGAGTCAAAGCCACGCTTCAGTCCAGGGTCAGGTTGGGACGGAAGTTGGTGCTAGCTTGGTCAACCTGGTCTCAGACGCTCTACAACTTAGTCAAACATGGCTGGTGGAATCCTCATGAAGTGATGGATGCCTGAGGGTCTTCATTCCTCAGCTCCACGCAATCAACTGGTCATACAAGTCCAAACTCCATTCTTCTCACGATCCATCCTCAGACCCACACAGCTCTTTGGACGTCTCCTTCTCCTTCTGTAAAACTTGAAACAGTCTGAACAGGTTTTGGTTCTTGGTTGATGAATGAGCACAGCTATCATACGGACTGTGTCATGATCCATGGTGGAGAACAATTGATGATGTGGAAGACCAAGACCAAGGTGAAGAGGTGCTTACACAATGGCTGCTGGACTCATACTGAGATCCAGATGATTTTCTCCCCCTTTTTATAAGGAAATATTGGTTGTCTGCTAGGTGTCCTTCTACATTACTCTAGACATACTCCAGACATCCTAAATATACGAGATACAATCCCAGATACAAACGTTTTGTATTTCCGTGCTACTAACGCTGTTGTAGACGTTCCGTGTACCTTTTGTCTTCCTCCCTCCTTTCCCTTTCAGCTGCAGCGGATTGTAGCTTGAGGGGATGGCCAGAGAGATGCCAGAGAGGGAGTTACAGCGACGGTTAATGGATATAACGACATAGAACGTACTGCCCGTATATGTTGCGATGTACATCGTACGCGGTGAAAGTTCATCGCTTCCACAAAGTTTTGTGCAGCTCAAAACTTTTTGAACGGGATGAAATCTCAGTAGAAGCGGATGCTGAAGGATTAGAGCGTATGAAACAAGCTTTTTTAAACGTTTTACATCCTGTTTGCATCCGTAAGTGCAGTGGGACCGGGCCTTAAGCATCTAGAAGCCAAGAGGAACATATGAGCCAAATTTCAAGTTTGTAAGATTCTGTAGATTTTGTGATGATGTGTGAGTGCTTTTTTGCTCTTATACATAGAGATTTTGAAGTTGTTTCAGCTTTTCTCGTGGGAGGAAAAAAAATGAAGGCTCAAGATCACTGATGATATGTTTGGTGTTCCTCAGGCCATCCTTACCCAAATTTGTAACCGAGTTATAATTTTTAATAAGACAGAAAGCATAATGTGCAACTACACAACCTGTGTTGAGCTGCCACCGAAGATGCAACCAGTTAATTACCTGGTGTCCTTTTTTACAAGCACCCTCGATCTCGTGGTAGTCCTGCTCGGTGCACATGGGACAAGCTTCTGCACTTTCCCACAAGAAGTAGAATACACACCCATCACAGGTACCTGCAGGACAAGAACTGGAGGAGAAAAGCTGGCTGGGTTAGAGTGATGCATTCAGAAGGGAGAAAATTGTTAACTTAATTGGTTCTCAAAAAGACTTCCTCCCTGTCACACCCCCAGTCCATGAACTGCAAAAAAATCACACACACACACGTTGCCAAGTTGGCCATCAACAATATTCTGAAAAATGCAAAACTATAGTTGTTCGTCTCCTGCATCCAGGATAAATATATTATGAGCACTCAGCTTCTTTAATGGACCATCTTCTACTTCATTGGTCAGCATGCTTTCAGGACATTTTCCAACAAAGATTCAAAATCTCCAACACACAGTCTTCTCCTCTTTTGACTCTGAGTTAGCAGCCTGCACATCTGGAATCATCCAGGGGCTGCTCTTTGCATCAATCCGTACATGGTTTATAATTTTGTTTGCACATGGCTAAGAGTTCAGGTTGGTAGAACTATCGTAAAGGGAAGGACAGCTCATTTGGTCTAACCTGAACCACAAGGCCAAATTCAGAAGATCTTCTGCAGGTGAATAGGCAGAAGAAGAAAAAATCCTACAGAGTAAGAGTGCAATTTGTTTGGAAGAAAAATAGGAGCATGACATTCTAAACCAGAGGGTTTTTTTAAAGATGGTGTTCAGGGACCACATCTGTGGATAGATTTCAAGGCACTGGTGAGCTTGGATGGAGAAAAGGTTAAGCCTTTTGTTTTTCATTCAATTCTCACTAAAATTTAGACCCAAAGGTGCTTTTTCAAAAGGGAAGTGGGCTTCCTTGGGTTTTTTTTTCCCCCTTAAAAACATTTCACTTCTCATCCCAGAAGCGTCTTCTGTTCTCAACTTCTCTTGAATGAGAAGCAAAGTGTTTTCAAGGGAGGCAAAAAACCAGAAAGTCCAGCTGCCTCTTGAAAAAGCACTTTTGGGATAAACCATGACCTGGATGCCTGACAATCTCTGTAGACACTAAAACCTAGCTTTCCTTCATTACAAGGAGCCCTCCCCCACACTCCCATTTGCCTCAGGAAAACCTCCTGGGTGAAGCAGTAACACAGGGAGGGGGATCACGGCACAGCTGATCATCGGCACAGCTGATCATCAGGAGGGGGGGGAAATACCTTGAGGAGTGACTGGGCAGAGGAGAATGCAGTCAGCGATGTCGGACATGCATGCAATGTTGACCATGCGTGATAAGGACTGACTGGGAGGGGAACGGAGGGGCAAGCGGAGAGGGGCAGAACCAGCCAGGGACACAATTAGCTGGTTCTCCGAACTGCGCAGAATCATAACAACCAGTTCTACAGAACTGGTCCAAACCGGAAGAATCCCACCCCCTGCGTCCACTCGAGTTTCCTATCTTAACACATACCTGGGAACTGAAATTTCTCCCTGGCCGAGTTTCATGGGGTTGCACCTCATTGTCACAACAGACGTGCGTCCATTTTCACAAGTGGCTGAAGCACCCGAAGACCTGGGCAGAAAGGAGAAAAAGGGGTTTCAGGTATTACCCAGAGAGATGCAGGGTCTCTCTCAGCTTCCTGCAGTGAAAAAAAAAACAGGTGTTTTTCATTTTTGGGGGGGGGGGTCTTCTTGTCTCAGATGCAAATGAAGCTTTGGCTGGAGGCTTTATGAAGTGATTGACAGTTTTTATCATATTTATTAGCAACTCTGGATTTGGCAATAAGATATAGGATACTCTTGAGTCAAGCTCTACCCTTGGAGACTTTGTGAATTCATGCAAGCAATTTACTGACATTTTCTTGCATTCTTTCAGATTTATTGTTTATTATTATTATTATTATTATTATTATTATTATTATTAATAATAATAATTATAATAATAATAATAATAATAATAATATTCACAGTCTGGGATGGATAAAAACTTAACAGTTCAAGTGAGACACCTGAGCTGTTAAGGTAAAGTATTATTATTATTATTATTGTTGTTGTTGTTGTTGTTGTTATTGTTATTATTCAGTCTCGCCTACATCTTTATTTCCTATTACAGGACTCACTAGACCAATCTAACCCTGCTTAACTTCCAAGTTATTTGAGGCTTGGCAGTGCACATTTAATAAATATTTCTGAAAACTTGGGAAGTGGGACCATGGAAGATGGTTGAAGAAAGTGATTCCCCCAGTCTAATGTTCCCCTGTTTGTCCATTGCAGAGAGTCCTTGGTTTATGACTAAAATTGAGACCAGCATTACCATTGCTAAGCAAGGCATTTGTTAAGTAAATGACATGGTCATTAGGAGAACCTGGCTTTCCCTACTGACTTCCAGAATGAAGGGCTCTTGGTGCTCTCTGAGCCTGGTTGTTTTCTGGCAGGTGTTTCATCACCTGAACTAGGTAACATCATCAGTGCTGCATGATGTTGTACCTAGTTGGGTCATGAAATATCTGCAAGAAAACCCCCAAGCTCAGAGAGCACCCAGGACCCCAGTCTGCCTTCTTTTCCTTCTGTACTCCACAAACACCTCCCCTTCTAGCACTGATGATGTTACCTAGTTGGGTCATGAAACATCTGCAAGAAAACTGTTAAGGTACTTAGATGTAAGAGGTGACCAGCAGCTGTAAGGCTGATGCAATGTAAGGCTGATGCAATAAGGATGAATCAGCAAACGTATTGCCTTTTTAAGACTAAGGATGGGTCCACAGAAGTATTTACCACTTTAAGAGGTGTCTATATAAAGGCAGCCATGAGAGAGCGTATTCTCTCTCCTTGTGTCCTGTCTTCATTGTAGAGTTCTCCACAAAGAGTCAAGAAGATTAATTGCTTGCCAGGCATTTGCTTACCACATATATTTCTGTATATAACTGTCTTGTATATAAACCACTGTTAAATGACTAAGCCTCTGTATGCTGTGTTTTGGTCTTGGGTTGTCTCACAATAGCAGTCAAGCTGCAAATGCTTTGACAAAACCCACCAAGCTTAAAGAACACTAGGGATTCCTCATTTCAGTCCTGAGCTACAAATCTTCTCCTTTATTAAGACCCAGAATACTGAGTTAGACCGACAGTCTGGGTAAAGAGAAGAATGTCTTTTAATTGTACTTTCAGAGGCTTTATTTCTCCAATCATTTTGCAGAAATTAAGAAGGCAGCCGTGTGAAGAGCAAGAATAAAATTGGTTGACCAAGAAGAACAACCGAATCCTATGGAAAAAGGACACGAACCATATTTATAATATTACATATGATGTTAAACAGAACATAGCCAGAGAGAGGGGGGGAGGATAATATTACAGGAGGGTTATTAACACCCACAGTCAAAACAAATTATGGTGCCTCTTGACTATTTAATTTGGCCCTTGGTGACAATGGAAGCTTCTCCTGAATTTTCACATCCCCTCTGCAGATTGCAAAGGAAAATGAAGAATCGAATGATTCGTTCTTCTACTTACTTGTAATAGAAATGAACATCGGGCAGCTTTGTTTCAGATGGCACAAACATTTCTGGCTTAATATTAACATTTCCCAGTGTCGTTTCAACAGTTGCTCCTGCAAAGAAGAAAAGGAAACTATTTCTGAAAGGATTTCTAGGTGGTTGGGAGGGAGACTATATATTCCACAAAATGTTAATCAGGCAGATGTTGGGCTCCAAGTTCACTAAGCAGCCCGTCAGCTCTGAACATGCCTCACAGCAAGTCAGATTTGAAGATTTGATTTGTTACAGTGCAAGTTGGTCTAAGGCCAAACCGAGATGTTTCAACGTTCAATATATTTTCTGGTTTTCTTATAAAAATCCCCAAGACTGTGTGGAAGAATTAAATGTACATGTCAAGTTCGAAGCATGCTTATGCTTTGCAACCATTGTCACTTCTCAGCTTGCCAGTGACCCAAGGAAGAGGGAAGGGGGAGATGGAATGGAGGCTGCAGATGCCAAGATGAGCTGTGAGAACCAAGGACACTTTGGCAAGTATTCGCCAGAGCCAGAGACTTTTTCTCATAACAATACAATGACACGCCATGTGGACAATGTGACCTGAACTAAGAGGGGAAGGGAGAATCCTATATTTTAATTATGTGGGTTTGCACAGGGAAGAACGAGATCTGGTTTTGCCCTCATCAGTGCTGAAAGGGTGTACTCAATAGATTGGATTGTCTCCACCGTGCTTGCTTTGGTTGGGTTCGTCAGTTGGAACCTTGATGGTACGTGCACATTTAGACTAGCCAGGAAATTGAAAAAAAACCCAGAAAAAACAGTGGTGACAAACTATTTGCCTGTCCTTGCCAAGAAAAGAACATGAATATAATCACTAGGAAGGAAATTCAACTCAATCAACTCTCTGAGCAATATTTTTGTGAGCAAGTAGTAGATTTTTTTTTTTTTTACTCAAAGAAAGGGAAATGAATGTTACGCAGTTAAACCAATTAAGCTCTGAACCTTCCGTGCACGAATCTGTAATAATACCCCTTGAGCAATGGAGGCCTATGGATAAAGGAAGCTTTCTTTTAAAAGTAATTTGGAGTCTAATTTGTAAACAATTAAGTACAGAAAACTACAAAAAATCATTCCAATATCTTAAAAGATATTTTTTTCCTCTATCAATAAGAACAGTATTTTTATATATAATAAAATTGCAAGGCTTTAGACTTCTTTCAGATCATTAGAGCCCCTGAACTGAGAATGGATGATGTGACCACTGATTTTAAGTACTAATACAGTAATCTATTAAAATCAGTTGGTCAGTCAAACAGAGATATTTATTAGTAGATACTCCTGTATAAAAAGCTCGGAGCACTCATGATGTTACCTAATTGGGTAATGAAAACATCTGCAACCAAGCTAAGGGAACAGCAAGGACAATAATAATTTTTTCTTCTTCTTCTTCTTCTTCTTCTTCTTCTTCTTCTTCTTCTTCTTCTTCTTCTTCTTCTTCTTCTTCTTCCTCTTCTTCTTTCTTCTTCTTCTCCTTCTCCTCCTCCTCCTCCTCCCCCCCTTCTAGCACTGATGATGTTTCCTAGTTGGGTAATGAAACAACTGCAAGGAAGCTGCCAAGCCCAGAGAGCACCAAGGACCCCATAATTAAATCCTGAACTATAAATATTCCCCTCTGTCAATACCATCCTTGACAGATGATAGAGACATCCCTGATCCATGTCTTTGGACTTGCAAAAATTGCCCATCGCAAATCATCCTATTTCTACAAATCACAGTTCTGCTGGGCTGTGTCCACATGGCATCCTATTCCGCTCTGCCTGGGCTTTAGGGCTGTTCATTCTTGCATCCCAACAAGGAGAAGATTACCAAGGAACACGTCGGCCAGGCTGTTCGACTGAAGGGCCAAAGCGGTGTGGAAACCCTTGCTGTCTGGAGGGATGATGGTCGACTGGCAGACAAAGGCCCTCACTATGTTGGAATAATCTTCTGACTCAGCCACCATATCCTTCAGCGTGATATCCGTTATGTTGTCTGCACAGAGGGCTCTCTTTTCTCCCTGTAGAAGTTAAAAGGGGGAAAGGCCATGGGTTTGTTTGTGAGTGGCTTCCATGGCAAATCTCTTCTTAACTTTGTCAAACCAGACCCAGATTCCTCTACAATTTCATGCTAATTGGCTGACAAATTCAGGAAACCATCTGCCAAAATGGAGCTGCGGTGACCATGAAAGGAACATGATGATTCCTTTGAAGATAATCAAACAGCTGGGGTGGGGGAACGATGGAGGATGGAAGGAAGGAAGGAAGGAAGGAAGGAAGGAAGGAAGGAAGGAAGGAAGGAAGGAAGGAAGGAAGGAAGGAAAACCAGAAACACAGATGGTAGCAGAGAATTAAATGTTTCTGTGATTATCTGGTGTTTTGGTATGATCAGACTAACCACAAACCTCCCTCCCTGATGATCGGATAGCCTACGTCTTCTTAACAGGGTCACAAATCCACAAGTCGCTATTTCATTTCCATTCTCCGATCAGCTGGAGATCCCAATAAGGTGACATATTTTATTTAGCTGTCTGTTTCTTTGGATTTATGTGCCCTGCCCCAAATTGTGTGACCGTGACTGCAGGCATTGGACATTGAACAAACAGCGTGGCAGGAATGCTGAAACCAAAATCAACATCACCGTGGCCTCCGGGTGGCATCCTTCAAACCTGTCTCCCACCTTCCCAAACCCGCCTTCTCTGTTATCCGGGTTCATCTCCTGTGGGGAAAACCGGGTTTTTGGAACCTTCCTAAAGGCTAAAGACACCCTTTCCAGTTCTGACCAGATCAAATTGCCTCGCATCTCAGATAATAGTCATTTTTAATCTTGGAAAGGCAGGTGCTTACTTGGGACCCACACAGGCTGATGTTGAAGAAATGGAAGAATTTGGTGCCTCTCGCGGTGAAGCTCGGTCCATTCATTAAGGAGCCCACCCTGCTCAGACGGCTGAAATCGTAAGCCAGGCTCCGGTTGTTCCTGACGTAGGAGAAGAGGCAGTCGTTGTAGCAGGCCGAGCGGTCCTGAGGAGAGGAGAAGAGGACAAATTAGAAGTGAGCGGCTGCAGGGAAGAGTAAGGGAATCAAGTTAGAAACTAGGCTCAGGAGGAAAACCAGCCACCCAAATCATCATCACAACGGGGTGGATCAGAAAAGGGAGACCGACAGCTTCCAGACACTCATCAGCTGTAACTTCCAGCATCCCTTCCTTCTTGTTCCTTAGGCTGGGGCTGGGTGTAGGGGGAATTGTAGCTCAGCAAGGTCTGAAAGTTCCAAATCCTGATGTTGACCAAAGAAGGGACTATGATCATCTCCATGTCTCCAGCAAGAGAATCAAGCAATCAGAATAGAGCTGGAAGGGACCTTCTAGTCCAGCCCCTGCTCAAGCAGAAGCTCCTATACCATTTCAGACCAGTGGCTGTCCAGTCTCTTCTTAAAAACCTCCACTGAGCCGTTCTACTGGTCGATTGTTCTGTTAGGAAGTTTCTCCTTATTTCTAGGTTGGTACTTCCCTTGATTAATTTTCATCAATTGCTTCTTGTCCTGCCTTCAGGTACTTTGGAAAATAATTTGAACCCCCTCTTCTTTGTGGCAGTCCCTTGAATATCAGAAGACCACTATCCTGTCTCATCTAGTCCTTCTTTTCTCCAGACTGGCCAAACCCAATTCCTGCAGCCATTCTTCCTATGTTTTAGTCTCCAGGCCTTCGATCATTGAAGAGAGATGAATGAGTTCTTGAAAGCTCCTGGCATGAGCAGGTAAAGCTTTGACAAGAAAAGAGAAAGGAAGTCGCCCTCTTCTAATCTCTGGAAAGGTGTTTTGGTTTAAAACTGCTTGTCAGCTGTGTCCCCGAACTGGGCCGAACCAGTAGAACACCACCACTGGAACTAGTATGTTTGGCCAATGAAGAAAAAACTCAGGGAGACCTGGTGATGGACCAGGATTGGAACACATCCTAGTCTATCTAGACAAGCCACTAACCGAATCCTCCATAGTCAGGCTTCTTTCAAAGCCCAAGGTTTTTGAGGGGCCCACTTTACCTGAGTGCTTTGGCTGCCAGGCCCACAAGGAATGCAGGCTCCTTCCCCGTAGGCTTGATGGATAGAGAGGTACGTGTTGGGAGGGCATGCTTGACACTGGTTGGTTTCCTTCTCTATGTAGTGTCCAACAGGGCACGGGATGCAGGAGGAGCCAGACTGCTCTAAACCAACGGCACAGGCCCGGCAGGAGGAGGCCACTCCATCCACTACATTGCTCACAGTGATCAAGTAGATCTTGGCCACGTCGTTGATCAGCTTCCTGTTCTGAAAGAAACAGTCCCCCCAAAAAAATAGACCACTAAGACCCATTAAATGCATTAGTTTTCTGTCTGTCATCACCATCTAAGAAATGCAACACTCAGGTATATAAAGAGCCATTTGCAACACCTCCACTTTAGTAATTGTCAAGAGAAGAGAATATTTGTAGCTGGAGATTGAAGTCTGGGGTCCTTGGGGCTCTCTGGGCTTAGTGGTTTTCTTGCAAATGGCTCATTCTCTCACTTGGGAACATAATCAGTGCTAGAAGGGAGTGGGGTTTGCATAAAAAAGTAGGAGGAAAAGGAGGAAGAGTAGAAGGAAAAGAAGGAGCAGGGGAGAAGGTGAAGGGGGAAGAGGAGGGGGAGAAGGAGAATGAAAAGAAGGAGAAAGAGGAAGAGAAGGAAGAAAAGGAGAATTGTGGGGTCTTTGATGGTCTCTGTTCAAAGTTACAACAGCCCTGAAAAAAGGGACTTATGACTGTGTTTCATACTTACAACCTCTGTAGCATCCCCAGGATCAGATGATCAAAATCCAGACACTTGGCAACTGACTCACATTTATGATGGTTGCAGGGTCCCAAAGTCACGTGATCCCCTTTTTGGGACTTTCTGACAATCAAAATCGGGGGGGGGAGGGGAGTCAGATTCACTTAAGAACCGTGGCAGGAAAGGTCGCAAAATGGGGCAAACCTCACTTAACCAATGTCTCACTTAACAGCAGAAATGTTGGGTTCTGTTGTGGTCTGAAGCCCAGGGGCACCTGGAATCGTAATGGTGCTGCTCCGGTTGTTTAGGGATTAGAATTTGCCGGCTCTCTGAAAGCTGGAAACCGAAGTTTTGTCTCATAGCTTTACAAAAAAAACCTTCATTTTCAGTAAAAGGATTGTGAGACTTACATCTTGGCCTTGATTGGTCCTTTGGAAAGCCCAGGTGAACGTAAAGGAGGCATTCTTGGAAATGAGGTGGGTGTACGACTGCTTGCCCTTGGCCCCACTCCATGACTCCACCACATTGGTGCTCTTCTTGTTGATGTCCTGAAAACCAATCAAAACAGACAAAAAACCATGAAGAAAGCACACGTTAGGGAGCAGGACAGTTGTGAAATGCTACCGGTTTGGACTGGTTTGGCTGAACCGGTAGTAAAAAAAAAAGCCAACGATCAGCTGAGAGGAGGAAAAAATCCTCCCCCTGCTTTTCTCTTCTTTATCCTCTCAGCTGATTGGTGCTGTAGGTCTCGGCCGGTGTGGGAATAGCTGCACACCGGCATTAGGCAAAGCACACCCACCAAGCCACGCCCACCAAACCGGTGGTAAAACCATTTGAATCCCACCACTGGAGCAGGACTGAGGTTGTTAGATAAAGTTGGCAGGATGGGCCCAGCTGTAGAATCTCTACAGACTTTCCTCCGTGGATCCTCCTCACTTACCACCATGAAATAGAGCACGCAGTCTGAAGAGCAGATGGTCTCAAAGACGAAAGTGATGCGCCCAAGTTCTGAGCCCATCGTTCCTGTTACTGACGTGGGAGGCCTGTTCAACAGAGCGGAAGGGATGAGTTGCCAGGGGCTCCAAGTCGGCCTTCTTTCAAAACAGCTTGCTATTTAAGGTCAAAGAGATGAAAAGCCCATCTTGCTGTTCCTTACCTGGCTCTTCTAAAACTCAGGACTGGATTTCTTCTCATAAATTAAAAAAAGTTGAGCATCTTTAGCCTTGTGCAGGCTATTTTTGTTCTATTTTCCTTTTTTTTTTTAATTAAATGATAAAGGATCTTTACTATCTCTTCCTAAAGTTAAGATAGAACTCATGTGTGTCAAAAGTCCTTGACGAAGTCCACATGTTAAAAGTTAAAAGGTTGGACCCCTTTATTATAGAGACTGTTTATTGCCTTCAATGAACTGCTAATTTTAGTATATATTTGTGTGTGTGTGTGCGTGTGTGTGTAGTCACATACAGCATGTGTGCTATTTGCACTTTATCTTATTAAAACTCAGCTTCAGAAATTATGCTTCTTATTAAAGAAAAAAGCCACAATTATTTTGTTTCTTCTTGGAAACTTTGATTTTGGGTTTTACCGATTAGATGGGTTTGTTGTTATGGAAGTGGCTAGTTTATATTATGTAAAAGTAAAAAGTTGAGGTTTGATGCTACTATCTTATCCTACTGCACCAAAGGGAGTCAGAATTTCAATGCCTTTTCTTTCTTTTTTTCCCCCTTTTTCCTACACTTATCCCTTCCCTTCTCCCTCCCTTATTTTCCTACTGTTTGTATAATAAAATAACAACATATTTAAAAAGAAATTATACTTCTTAACACACAAACAAAGCAGATTGTAAAAAGGACACCCACTGCATCTCCTCCAGGTTTGCCAGGCTCCATTTGAGAGCGTGCTAAAGGACCGGAGCATAATCCCCTTGCCAGACCCATCAGAAATTACTCTACTCCTTACTTAAATCCTGGTACATGGAGGTTCACAATG
This sequence comes from Laticauda laticaudata, assembly GCA_004320025.1. Lineage (NCBI taxonomy): Eukaryota > Metazoa > Chordata > Lepidosauria > Squamata > Elapidae > Laticauda > Laticauda laticaudata. The sequence goes on along the minus strand of BHFT01003390.1, from coordinate 50,933 downwards.
AGATAATCATTATCTGTGCCTCCTGCTCCGCTTCGGATGTGGTCACCGGCAACTTCCCAGCCTGAAAAAGGAAAGTCCCATCTAAAGATAAATCGTCTGTAATTTTGAAAATGTTAACCCACCTTCCCTAAAACCAATCACTTATGTTTACAGACACACACACACACACACACACACATACACACACCTTGCCCATAGGTACAGAAACTATAGCTTGCTATGGTAGCCTTCAAGGAACATTGACCAATGGTTATGAAGAGGTATCACTGATCATGCAAATGTTCCCCCTTGCCAGAGGTCCAAGCTGAGGCCATCTCCAAGCTTCTGGCCACCCAAAGGGCCACAGGAGACAACTCAAAGATGCCGTGAGCCCCCAGGATGGATGTAGTAAATTTATGGGAATTGTTGTGGGCTTTTTAAGAGAAGAAATGGGACCTGGAAGTCTCCGAGAGGCACAGCAGGCCCATTTCTCACTTTTAAAGCAATGGCTGCATCTTGGATCTAACATTCTCCTCTGCCAGGGACGGCTGAGATCCTTAGAAGGACATTCTACCTTTGCTCTTGGTTGGAGGTGCTTTTCCTCAGCACACAGCTGACCCCTGGGTGAAGGTTAAAGCTTAGGAGAAAATGCTCTCCAATCTATGAGAACAGCTGATCCTGATCTCCCATTCAGATAAAAGCAAAGCATAAAGTTACTGATGTTGTAGGAAACACTGTGCTTGGTTTGATCCTTGCTCATCCAACATCTCTTTCAGGGTCTGAAGCAACACGAAGGTAGAGATGGGAAATGTAATATAAAGACCAGCTCACCATTCATCCCATCACATTTGGAGTTCCCAACGTTGAAGCAGGAAGTCTTCATGTTGAGAGGCAACATATTCCACCACTTATATTCCAGTCCAAGCACTGGCTCAGTGCCAGCAGGACAGGCCTGGCACTCTAAAGAAGGAGGAGACGAGAATTAAGTTACTCCTGTTATAGCCTGTCAGCTGCCGGTCCTCCAGCAGCCGAATCAGAGGAAGGGAAGGAGGCATGGGAGTCAGGGTCAGCATCAGGGCAACCTGAGAGCTCCAAGGGACAAGAGGGAATGGAGGTGTGTATGTGTGTGTGTGAGACAGAGGGTGGGGGGCAGGTAGGGAGGCAGGGGCTGGGCTGCCCATCAGCCCTCAGATGGAGAGTCAACAGCCCCCAGGTCTGGAGGTGGCTGATGAGGAAGAACAGCTGGGACCAGTGCCTGATACATGGATGTGCAGAAGGCAGAGGAGAGGAGAGCAGTGGAAATCTATGGGCTGGACCTTGGGACAGAAGAGCCACCAAAGGTGCTAGCAAAGCCCCACCCGAGCTCTGGGGATAAAAAGCAGGAGGCAGAGATGAATAGATGAACTATTCCTCTTTTGGCCAGAGAGACTTGTTAGCCTGCAGTGAGAGAGAAACTTTTTGTCGGGGCTGCCAGCGTTCCTAATAAAGGAATCCTTAGAGTTCACTTCAGAGGGTTTCTCATGTTTGGGGAGCTGGGTCAGAACAATTCCTCCCTAAAAAAAACCCTTGATTTTTTTTTTAAAAAAATTGTTTTATTAAGCACTGTAAGAACAAAAACAGCCCCACCCCAGTCTAAATGCCTTGGATGTGAAGATTCCCATAGAGAGAGAATCCAAAATTTGGTGATCTCAACCATGGAGTCCCTTTTTTTTTTTGCACAATCCCTACAGATCACGTGGCTGTGGGTGGCACCTTGATACAGACCTTTGTGGATGAACCTGCTTGGGTTATTCAGACCAGCTACCTTTCAGTTAACACAGCATTCTTCATCTCGGAAAGCGTGATGTTTCCCTTGCATGAGGGCCTTGTAATACTCAGTTTTGGATCCAATGAAGACATTGGATCAGAAAGTACTCTACGTTATTCTGCCTTAGAAGATTGAAAGGAAGTTGACACTAAAGAGAGCCTCCTGTGCTTAAAGGCCAGAGAAAGATACTATAGAATAGAATAGAATAGAATAGAATAGAATAGAATAGAATAGAATAGAATAGAATAAGGAATAGAATAAGGAATAGAATAGAATAAGGAATAGAATAGAATAAGGAATAGAATAGAATAGAATAGAATAGAATGGAATAAGGAATAGAATATGGAATAGAATAAGGAATAGAATAGAACAGAACAGAATAGAATAGAATAAGGAATAGAATAGAATAGAATAAGGAATAGAATAAGGAATAGAATAGAACAGAACAGAACTGAACAGAACAGAACAGAACAGAATAGAATAGAACAGAATCTGGAAGGGACCTTGGACATCTTCTAGTCCAACTCTCTGCCTAGGCAAGAAACCCAACATCACTTCAGAAGGACCCACCCTAATGAATCAATCACTTAAAAATGGAAGCAAGAAGTTTGCGTCTTCAGATATGCGGGGTTCTGTTCGTGTATCCTTACAATAAAGTTGAATTAATTCATCCCGTCTAGTTTCCTGTCTGTTTTGCCTCTGATTCAATGAGCTTTCCCGTTTTTGAGAGGCACAAGATCCTTCAAGATCCGTGTTGTATATCGCAGTCTGAGTCCATAGAGGACGCCTGGCTGCCACCAACACAACCTCAAGTGAAAGCAAGGGTTTCTCTTGCTAATCCAGAGTTTCCATCCCGGTCAGTTTCTCATACCCTGGTTTCCATTAGAAAACATCCCCGATGGGCATGGAGCGCAGAAAGATGAGCCGTTGTTGTAGAAACCAGGGTTGCAAGGCGGGCATTCTTTCTTCTCTCCAGAAGGAGGGAGCTTCACCGCTTCAGAGACATCTTCTTGGCAGATCTTGGGCTCCACCCATTTGTACATGATCTGGGTCTAAAAACGAGAAGACACAGAAAGAAAGAGAGATGCTTGGAGAAAGAGGGACAGTTAGGAAGAGAAAAGAAAGCAAGGGAAGGAAGCCACTGACAGGGTTCCAAGTCACGTACCCGGAGCAAACCAAACTCTGAGGCAGGTATATTCCTCAAAGAATAAGTATGTCATATTGGCACAGGCTGGTGAAAACCGACTCTGAATATCCCCACGGTTTTCACCTCATTAAAAGTAAACATTTTGTCACTTTCTCAAAACAACCAGTCACACGGTCCAATCAAGACACCGTCCAGTTGCTAGGTGACTCCAGTTCCCTCCTTCCGAGCAGCTGCAGGAATATCTTTGGTTCCCAAGAGAAAGTATTTTGTTTTGGCTACAACACCCCAACTATCTCTATTCCCTCCTCCCTGCCTTTCGTCTCCAATGTGCCAGCACGGAAGCCTCAAAATGGCCTCAGTCAGGCCAGCTTCAGGGTTGACAGTAACCCAACAGGAGCTGGAAGCCAAGCGTAGGCCTGGAGAAGACCCGATGAAGTGAGCGACTGAGGCAAATACAACGTGAATTCAATATCACTATCAAGATATCCAAGATATGTCAACTGCGACTAAAGAAGTGTCTGGATGGTTGGAACATTCATGCAAAATATTTACTCGGTTTCTGTTGGATAAATTCATGTCGTTCAACGTTTATAGTCAACATTTGATGGGAGAGTGGGAACTTTTCTTCTGCACAGCCACCAAAACCAGAGCAGGAAGGGGAAATGGAGTGAGTAAGGATTAGCTTACAGCATGCTTGAAAAGGTACCACAATGGCAGGGGCTGAACATCGTTGGAAGCCTGACTCTGAACTATTGGTGCATTACTTGAAAAATCAAGAATTGATTTTTCGGGGCTCTCTGGGGCTCTGAGCTTGGTGGTTTTCTTGCAGACATTTCATGACCCAACGAAGTAACATCTTCAGTGCTAGAAGGGAGGGGGGTTTGCAGGGAGGAGAAGGAGGAGGAGGGGGGAGGAGGAGAACTCTGGGCTCCTTGGTGCTCTTTGAGCTCCGTTGTTTTCTTGCAGACATTTCATATCCCAACTAGGTAACAGTCAGTGCTTAGAAGGGAGTGGGGTTTGGTCCCATCTTACACTTAAAAGGTTACGTAGTTGGGTCATGAAACGTCTGCAAAAGAGACCACCAAGGACCCCACTGTCCAACCCTGAGCTACAAATGTTCCCTTCTATAAGGAGCATCAAGAATGAGCAGTCAGGTCAGGCATGGATCGGTTTCCTGCCTTGACTTTCGAAACTTGACCCGTGTACCTACAAGGCGTTTGAGAGCATCTCACTCTTGTGCAGGACACATGCAGAGTTCAGCCCAGCCGAAGACTTTTCCATGCAGGAGCAGATCCCTGGTGAAAGGAGGAGCAGCCTTCAGAGGCTCCTGAGTGAAGGCTTCTCACTGCGGTGCCCCCCCCCCCCCCCCNCCCCCCCCCCCCGTTTGAAATAGTCAGGGGAAGATTCGAGGACCGGGAGCAGGGGAAGGGATGCCACTCACTTTTCCTTCCCAATCACACGGAGTGTGGATTTGGAAAAAGTCCTTGCTGGAGCAAGGCAGGCGTTCCAGACACTGGCCTGATCCTTCATCTGAAAGTAAAAGACAGGAAGCGTAAGAAACACCTTGCCTGGCCAATAACGAGGCCCGAAATACTGCAGGTGGGGCTTTCTCATCCGTTGGGGGGGGGGAGCAAGAGACAGAATGACGGAGCTGGGAGGGACCTCAGAGGTCTTCTAGACCAACCCCCTGCTCAAACAGGAGACTTTATTCCATTCTAGACAAGTGGTTGTCCAATTTCTTCTCGAAAACCTCTCGTGGTGGAGCAGCTGCAACTTCTAGAGGCAAGCTGTTCCACTGGTTAATTGTTCGCACTGTTGAGAAGTTTCTCTTTATTTCTAGGCTGCTTCTCTTTATCTGCTAGTTTAGTTACAATAAATCTGGAAAGCAAATTCTCTTTAACAACCTCTCAATGCAACTTTATTTATGATGAGAAGGATTATGGGGGGCGCATCTAGCAGTCTTCTGGTACTTTTGGGCCCATCGTAAAGAAGTGGGGGTTGAGTTGTTCTCTATGACACCAGAGAGAAGGACAAGAAGCAATAGATGGAAACTTGATCAGGAGAGATCCGACTTAGAAATAAGGGGGGGGGGGGA
>BHFT01003390.1:13655-37749 GCA_004320025.1 Laticauda laticaudata | reverse complement strand
AGAAGAAGAAGAAGAAGAAGAAGAAGAAGAAGAAGAAGAAGAAGAAGAAGAAGAAGAAGAAGAAGAAGAAGAAGAAGAAGAAGAAGAAGAAGAAGAAAGCAATGGGAAGTCACTTCCATATTGTTGCCAAGAAAATGACCTAGACACTTTGATCAGAACTTGTCATCCATGAAGCACAAGAGGAACCAAGCCATAAACTACAAGTAGAGCCCCCAAAATCATGTGAACTTACTCTTAAAGAGCTGGTATCTAGAATGTTCGCTCTACAAGGTTATAGTTTACATTAGTCACTGGGTGGCCCACTTTTCCTATCTGGTGGACATCAAAGCTCCAGAGATCTTGGAGAATTGCAGCCCAGTCCGATCAGATCAGGCAGCTCTTGGATCAAGTAATCAAGTCTTATTGTAGGGGAAGAATCGCGTTTTCATAAGGCCTTTAAAAAGGGTCACTGGGAATGCCAACAGACTGCCTTAAAATTATCTTCCCTGGGCTCTGTTTTGGGATATCCCGCATCAACCTAAGATGGATTTTTAAGGTACACAAATTCCCCCTTACAAAGAACTCGAAGAAGATGTTGTTGTCAATGTACTGGTACTCGAAGAAGACGGAGCCCGGCTTCTTCAGGTGGACGGTGTAGATTAGAGAGACGGTGCAGTCGTCCCTGTTGGACTCGATGTAATTCCCACGGGGGGCCCATGAAGATCTGGACAGAAGATATAAAGGGAAACAAGGCCTTGGGTTACTCCTGCCAGGCACCTCAAGGTTATATTTATGAGGAACGGTTAACTTACAGCCAGAGTGTCAAACTCTCATTGAGGGCCACATCAAGGCTGTCGTTGACCTCAGGGGTCCAGTGGGGCGGTGGCCGACTGGGTAGTTTTCGCCAAGGTAAGCGTGGCCAGCTTGACACCACTCAATGGGCGTGGCCAACTCAGTGGGAATGATCAATGGTGGGCATGGTCAGGTTGATGCCACTCCCCAAACTGCTGGCATGTTTCCTCTTCGCATTGGGTAGACCAAGCCAAAACCACGTGGGCTGGCCCCTTATATTTACCAAGACAGCCCCGTTGGCCGGACGGATCCAACCACATCGTGGGCCTTGTGTTTTGACATCCCTGATTTATAGGCTCTTTACTTAATTATTTATTTGGTGTAGGTCAATATGCTGTTTAATAGGCTACTGGAATTGGGGGAAGGAGTTCATTTTTTTTAAAAGAGGCCAACCTTCAATGATCTTTTCTTTAATGGACCTATTTTTTTTTCGACACTTTTCATCCATGGGGTTTTCCTGGCAGGGAGAGCAGAATGGGTAGCTGTTCCCTGCTCCAGTCAAAGCCATGGGGTTTCTGTGCAGCTGTGAGAGTTGGACCACAAGGAAAGGCTGAGTACCGAAGAATGGAAGCTTTCTAACTGAGGGTTTTTGGAGGAGGCTCCTGAAAGCCCCTTGGAAATCCAATCAGTCCATCCTCAAGGAAATCACCCCTGAGTGCCCTTTGGAAAGACAGGCCCTGAAGCTGGAACCCAACTACTTCGGCCACTTAAAGAGAAGAGAGGATCCTCAGAGAAGGTGGAAGGCCAAAGGAGAGGAGGACAGCAGAGGAGGTGATGACTAGATGGTGTCACTGATGCAGTGAACATGGATTTGGGCAAACTCTGGGAGAGAGTGGAGGAACAGATTTCCCCTCCTGTCCTCTATTGTCTCCTGGAGTTCACCCAAATTCATGTTCATTGTGTCAGTGACGCTATCTGGTCTTTGGTAGAGATGCTTAAATAAAGACAGGATGGGTGACCATCAGTCAGGAACGTTGCAACGAAGCTTTCTACATTGGACAGAAACTGGACCAGCTACTTTCCAAGGTTTTTCCTGACTCCTGCATTCAATGATTGTGTAATACATCCAACACTGGTCTGCAGGAGGATGCTGGGCCTTCTGAATGCTCAACCTAGACCAGATTACTGCCAGGTGAGTGTCTGGAGTCCTGTTTACAGTTTAGAGTCTTGTTATAGTATAGTATACGTATGGTAGTATACTAAGTATAGTATAGTATAGTGTATTAGTACTCCAGGGCTACTATTGGAGTCCTGGCATCCATAAGGAAAGGAAGGGATTGGTTCTCCACAAAGTCCTGGAGACCAGAAGATCCGTGAGGTCCTTACTTGGCACAGCTGTCGGCTTTACTCTCAGCTGAGCCAGGAGCAGAGTCCATGTAGGTGGCAACGTTAGAGAATCCTGCTGGCAGCTCATCCCACTCATCGAATTTGATCCCGCTTCCCAGCGAGTAAGTCCCTTCGGCGCATTTGCTGCAAACCTGGTTCTTCATCTCCAGATATTCACCAGAAGCGCAAGAGAAAGCTGAGAAGGGAAACGTTTACGGAGGATTAGTAGAGAAAGGCAGTCAGTCCAAGAACATTTTTTTAAAAGCATTGATTATTGCACAATTTGCTTACAAACAATGGTAGCAGCAATTCGGGGAATTGCACTGGCTTTCCCATTTTTTGCATTCAGGGACCTTCCTGTTTTAACTATGGTAGGGAGTGGTTAGGGTGAGGAGGGGCTGGGCCAGACCTCCTCTTCTATTCTCACTTCAAGACTCACTGAAAGTGAAAGAGTAATGCAATTCCTTACAAGGAACATTTTTTTTTTCCTGCTGAGGTTTTGTTTTGTTTTGTTTTGAGCAGTTTGGGTCACTTATTGTTACTTGTTGTGGTTGTGAGGCTGAAGCTGTGAACTTTGCCACCGAAACCTCTCAAGTCAACCAGAGAGGGGTCATGGCATCTGGTTATCCTGTAACTGGTTTATACAAAAGGTAGCTTGTTTTTTGAAGCTTAAAATAAATATATATTTTGGTATGATTAACTAGAATTTATCCCTTGTGTTCTAACACTACAGCAGGGAGGGAGGGATGGAAGGAGGGAGGGAGGGAAGGAGAATGAGAAAGGAAGGGGAAGAGGAAAAGACAGAAGAGGGAAGGAAGGAAGGAAGGAAGGAAGGAAGGAAGGAAGGAAGGAAGGAAGGAAGGAAGGAAGGAAGGAAGGATGGATCCAACCAAAATTCTTTAGGTCATCTTCTGATCTTCTACTCATAATTCATCTACAAGAGAACATGCAATTTCTGTAATGCTCTTTTTTCTTTTTTTGCAATGTTGATCTGTGGTGAACTCGTGGGCCTCATAGCAAGAGGAACCACCTAGGAATAGAGAATATAATTTACATGTATGCCTTCTGACCAAGGTTGACTTTTCGGTTTGACCACAACCCAAACATTCTTCTAAGTAGGTTTTCATTCCTGACCAACAGCAGAGGAACGTAAGTTTTTTTATACATACATACATACTTAAATACATACATACATACATACATACATACATACATACATACATACATACATATATATATGAATGCAGTTCAGCTTCCTACAATACCTATACTAATATAGAATGCAGTTCAGCTTCCTTCAGGTATTATCCCACGTCATTGTAGTTGTGCTTTTAATAGTTTTGTAGCAACGTTTCAGCAGAATCTTCATCTGCCATCATCAGACTTCTGTATGAGTTTGTATGTAATAAGATACAGTATGTAATTGTCTGTAATACAGAAGCCTGATGATGGCAGATGAGATTCTGCTGAAACGTTGCTACCAACTTTAAAAGCACTACAATGACATGGATAATACCGCGAAGAGAAGCTGAACTGCATTCAATGTAAGTACCTTGCGAAAACTTTAAAAAAACAAATATATCTCTATATATATATGTCTATATATTTATATATACTATACATCATGTATATATGTATGTATATACATACATACATACATGCAATACATACATACATACATATATAATATATATGTGCTGTTTAGCTTCCTTCGGGTATTATCCCACGTCATTGTAGTAGCTGTTAAAGTATATATATATATGTATGTATGTATGTATGTATGTATGTATGTAATGTATGTGTATATTATATATATATATTATAATAATATATATATATATACTACAATGACGTGGGATATATATACCCGAAGAAGCTGAACAGCACATATGTAAGTCCGCCCGCGAAAGGTTTTTAAAAAAAATATATATACCAAATAATATATTATATATATATATATATATATATATATTATATATATATATATTATATATATGGTTGTGTGTGTGTGTGGTGTGTGTGTGTGTGTGTGTGTGTGTGTGTGTGTGTGTGGTGTTGTGGTTTTTAATTATATAAGTATTTTCAGTCTGATTACACCAGAGTTAGAACGTTTTAGGACACTGAAAAAGTTCTCTGTTGCTTCACTAACATCCCTTAGCCTCTTCTTTCCATGTTCCTGGGCTATGTTTTTGTTCCTTAATAGCACACATCTCCAGAAGGAGGAATTGCTCTGAGAAAGCCAGCTGTTGCCTGGTTTAATCAGCAGCCGATTGCCACTAATAGCACATTAAATTCTTTGGCCCCTGGACGACTTGATTTTCAGCTAAATGTGTTATTCTCTCAGACCCTGAACAAGACTTCACGCGCTTCACTGCAATCAGCTGGGCCCCACACTGGGTGAGCACAGTGTGGTGAATTCACCTTCTGGGTTTCTGATGACTCTCTGGGGAGACCAGGAACGCACACCTGGTTCCCAGGTGAGTTTGTGGTTGCTAAGCTGCCTTTCGTGAAAACTTAAATGTCTCATGTTATTATTTCTCTTCACCTGAAAAGCAAACGCTCACAATTTCCCCAAAGCTTCATCTTTGCCCAGAAGGATGTGGCTGGTAATTTGTGAGATCTAACCCACATTAGATCTGCTCAAGCAGGAGACCCTGCACCATTCCAGACAAGTGACCATCCAGTCTCTTCTTGGAAACACCTCCAGTGATGGAGCACCCACTACTTCTAGTGGCAAGCTGTTCCACTGGTTAATTCTTTTCACTGTTAAGAAATTTCTCCTTATTTCTAGGTTGCTTCTCTCCTTATTCAGTTTTCATCCATTGCTTCTTGTCCTGCCATCAGGTGCTTTGGAAAATAGCTTGACTCCCTCTTCTTTGTAGGAGCTCTTCAAATATTGGAATATTGCTATCCTGCCCCCCTCCCCAGTCCTTCCTTTCTCTAGACTCAATAGAGATTATTCCAGAAAGACTCTTAAAAATCTTATTAGGCTCCTTACTGTTTATGGAATCATAGCAGAGCACCTTAAATGAAACATTAATACTCGTCAGCTCAAGTATTTTATTTTATTTTTAATTCCCAAAGATGGAAAAAAAATCCCATGCAGATTCACTGGCCAGCTACCTGAAAAACAACTTGGGAACAACGCTGACACTTTTGTGCTAAATTATGACCAGGCTGGGCAAGGAAAATCCCCAACAAAATTGTGAAGCCTCATTAGCCACAATTGCTTTTTGCTCTACTAAAATATTAGCAATACATAACTACATAAAAAGAAATTACATTTCCCTCCTGCGCTGGTAGAAAAACCACACTGGGCAACTAATTGTAAATTTATATTCTTTTACTTAAAATATCAAGGTAGTTATGAGTAAAATGAAATCACAGAACAGCAGGAAGCAAACACTCCTCTAACAGGCAGCCCCATGAAAACAATAAAATTTATAACCGAGAAACAATTAATAAAAGAAGAAACGGATCAAAAACCTGAAGAGAAGTCTGAGAAACAGGACCTATAAGAAAGAAAACTTGTATGGCTCCAGACACTCATCAATAGGTCAGCAACAGAAATAACAATTAGACTTATACGCTGCTTCACGGTGCTTCACAGCCCTCTCTAAGCAGTTTACAGAGTCAGCCTCTTGCTGCAATCTGGCTCCTCATTTTACTGACTTCAGAAGGAGGGAAAGCTGAGACAAGCTTGAGCCGGTCAGGATCGAACTGCTGGCAGTCAGCAGAATTAGCCTGCAATACTGCATCCTGACCACTGCGCCACCAGGGCTCTTTCGGTTAAGAGCTCCCAGTGGTGGGATTCGACCAGTTTCCCTCTTGGTTCGGTGATTGTGCACTTCACGCCTGTGCGCGCGCAGCTTTCCAGACACCAGCCGAGGCTCTGCTGCGCCAAACAGCCGAGAGGAGAAAGAAGAGAAAAGTGCAGGGGCAGCTGGGAGGGCCAATCCTGCCCTTTTCTCTTCCTTCTCCTCTCAGCTGATTGTCGGAGGATTTTTTTTTTTTTTTTTTGGAAACTACTCCTTGGGCCCAACCAGTAGAGATTTTTGCTACCGGTTCAGGTGAACCAGGCTGAACCGGTAGCATTTCACCACTGAGTTACCATGCTTAGGGGGCCACCCCTGAGAAGATCCACCCTCTGCCAAACTGTGAAATTAAATAAATAGTTCATATGAGGATTAAGCAAGTTCTCAGCTATGGGTCCGAAGGGCTCCTTTGGAGGTCGGGCCTTGTCAGCTTCAGGGCATCAACCAGATAGGAATCACAACCAGGTGAGCTAATGTGACTTCCTTGTGGAGCCACATTGACAGAGCCCCACAAGTCTACAAGTTTTTTGGACATGTCCAACTCTCCCACTGTCTCTTTTATAGCCTGAGAAACTACAAATGTGGCCCATAAGGGGAAGCATTCAGGGTTGGTGAGCTCTGTAGGAGATTTGCCACCACGTTATGATCATCGTTACTCTTTAAAAAGTTTTTAATTTTAAAAGCTCGGTTCTTTTTTTCTGATGGATTATGACACTTCATGTTTAAATCAGAGAAAGGCCTACTGCATTCTTTTCCTTTGACGGGGTCAGGCAAGCCAGAACATTCGGCGCCCGGATTCGGGATGGCCACTCTCCATCTGGACCCGCTGCTGTCACACTCGGTGTACTCGAAGTGGTAGTCGGCCTGCAGGACATTTAGGAAACAAAAGAACGACGTTTGTCCATTTGTCTGAAATAGGGTTTCCTGCCTGAGCAGAGGGTTGGACTAGAAGACCTCTGAGGTCCCTTCCGGCTCTATATTCTAACTCTTTTTCCCCTTTAGATAAGCATTTTGTTTGGGGTCAGATTAAATTTGTGAGATTCAGCCACGACATAACCTGGTTAAGAGGCTCCCGAGGGATGGCCAAGGAATGGGCTCACCTGTTCAACTGCTGTGGTTTCTGCCACAACATGCTTTTGACAAGTCAACACTAACTAACCCTTGTTTTTCTAGAGCCAGCAGCTCCGGTCTAGGTCTTGGTCAGGGGATGGGGAAAAGAAGAAGAGGGTTCAAAAAGGAGGAGGCAGAAGAAACATAGTTGACTTGCCATTCTTTTCACAGGCATCTCAAAGACACAACGCAAATCTGGGTTGCAACTGACCTTATCTACAGCCTGCAGCAAGACTGAGGTTTTAGGTCAGAGTCAGAAGGTGACTATCGCTATTAAAAATCCACCTACTGCTTAGCCTTTTATGTATCTTCATCTGTGTGTGTGTGTGTGAAAGAGAGAGAGAGAGAGAAAGAGAATGGGAGGGAGGGAGGGAGAGAAGCAGACAAACAGAGAGGGAGGGAGGGAAGGAAAGAATAAATGTGTGTTCTATCTAACTGTCTGTCTGTCTATCTATCTGTTTATCATCTCTCTTTCATCTCCATTTCCCTTTCTCTCTCTTATCTGCCTACATCTGTCTGTCTATCTTCAATATCTATATTTATCATCTCCATCCATCCATCTATCCATCTGATATTTTCCAAGTATTCCAGAGAGCCTGCCATCATCAATTTTGCAAGGGTCAGCTCCAAAGGTTAGTACCATAATAACACAGCAAAGAAAGCAGTGTGTGTGTGTGTGTGTGCGTGCAATTGTTTCCCCCTGCACTTTCCTTTGACCTTTCCCCTCCATCTTCCCTGAGAGAGAAAAGCCAGCTGTTTTCCAACAAACAGACCCCGTTAAAAATGTTGTGTGTTTTTTTTTTAAAGACTCCTCCAGCCAGAAGGGACAGAGACGTGGAGCAGGGTTGATATGATCATGGCAGTTTTCCAAACTGAAGGGGGATGCCAGGCTGGGGCGCTGGGAACCATTTTAGAACCAGCTTTGGACCTGTTTCTGTCTCTTTAATGTTGATGCAGTCCAACCGATGAACAGCTGGCTTATCTATCGTTGGTCTGAGCCCACCCCAAAGGGGGTCGGTTTATCCAAAGGGAGACAAGACTGCCGAGTTTGGGATGGATGCGTTTGCTCACTAGCAGGAATTGTAGCTTCCCATCCACCACCCCCAAACATATGCGACCCCCTCCGTCTTTCCTGCTTTCCCCCAAGGAGGCCTAGTCACAGTTGCCCTTTCAGGACACCAGGAAGATGCTCCCAAGTCAGGCTGATGGTCCTGAGCAAGGTTGCGGAATGGAAATGACGGCGGGTGCAGAATTATTCCCGAAAGGAGAATGCCGGCTACCTGTTGGCTTGGAATAATTGCCTAGGTGAGTTATATTCAACATAATCCCTGTGCATGATGCTCAGGGGGTGGGGGTGGCTGATTCATTTAGTCTTCATCCATCAACTGCTCAGTGGCAGCGGCTGCAATGCAAATCACTTTCTAACTGTCATGATTCATTTTGCGCCCTGTGGTTCCCATCTGTTTTGTCTGCCAGATGCAATGGGGATTTTACTCACCCTCCTTCCCTCGTCTCTATTTCACCTCATTTACTGGTGGAAAGCAGAGTTGTCCACGGGGGAGGCCTTTAAAAGGCCATCAAGATGGCAGCCGTAACAATGCAATCAGAGCTGCCATCTTGATTTACCTGACCTCTTTGCCCCTTGATGGAAAAACCTCTTTCAAAGGCAGGGGGTCACTTCATGGACCCATTCATATAATGTATCTCTCTTGTGGAAGACACAGTTTATCTGTAGGAAAAGAAGAGGCAGAGCCTGGAGGCGGCGTCAAGAGAGGACTCAGCCTAGAATAGTTACATGATCACAAATGGTCTAAGTCCAAATGGCTGGCTGGGGAATTCTGGGAGTTGAAGTCCCACGCATCTTAAAGTTGCCAAGGTTTGCAAACCCTGCAATAAATTGCATTATACTGCTATTGTTATTAGATCCTACTTTTTACGTTATAGGGCCCAGAATATCACACAGAAATTGATAGGCTTCTGAATGCATCTCCACTTGAAAGCCAGGCAGTGCAAAGGATTGATTTCTAAAATCGGGAAGGTGTTCATGAGCAGCCAAGGAGGAGATACAGAACCTGACAAAACTGAAAGCAGAAGTGCCTCTCGCTCTCCTTTAACCCCGACACAATTTTCACACCCAAACTTAAACCAAATGGGCATTCATGACAGCCCTAATAATCCCTTCCAGCAGCTGAAGAACAGGATTCGTTAGCACAGTACAATAATCCTTCTAGGTGTGATCCCAAGGCTGTGGTTTTCCTTGACTGTCAAAAGGGAATGTTGTGTGTTTCTCATTAAAGTCTGGAGGTTTTTTACACCACAAATAATATGAATAACCAATATGAGTAATTCTTGAAGGCTGGATCTATCACCGATGAACACTTGTATGAAAGACCCGAGGTCTTCAGAAGGGTCAAACTGCCCATGTCAACCCATACGACTAAGTGCTCCATTACCAAAGTTAACAACGCAACCTATGCATAAGAGAAGCTGTGTAAGAACATTAGTTAGAGGAGCACAAACCCACTACACAGTAACCCTGAATAGCAGAAAAAAGAATGAGAACGGCTACACAACATCTTCCAACAAAGTGGATATACACACACGCAACTTTACCAAAGCGTGCCTGGACACTCAACCCACTGCAGTGCAATCAACACAAGTTATGAAAAGGATCACACTGCCCGACATCAAAGCCATCTCCAAAATAGCCCGCAGACAACCACACGGCATCACTGTAGCACATAAACCAGCTAAAGCCTGCCAAAACACCCTAAGTAAACCAAAAGACTTAGTAAACCAAGAAGAAAAATACAGAATCATTTACAACACAGAGAATAAGGGTACAGATAGCACAAGGATTATGTAAATGTTATTTTATCACCAGCTTCCATCTGCACCTCTTTCACCAAACTGATTCAAGGTGGGGCTGTTTACAGTGGTGAGGTGGCATGGTAGCTCAGTGGTTAAGACGCTGAGCTCATCACCTGGAAAGCTGGCAGCTCAGGTTCGAGACCTGAACACAACACAATGGGGTGAGCTCCCCTTCTCCCCACTGCAGCTGCCCACCTAGCCGTTCAAAAGCATGCAAATGTGAGTAAGTAAATAGGTACCACTGGTGGGAAGGCAAGGGTGCTCTCTGACACCATGTGGCCACATGACCATGGGAATACCTTCGGACAAAACTGATGCAATGGCCTTGAAACGGAGATGAACAGTGCCCCGTATAGTCAGCAACAGCTAGCAGAGCAAAATCTTCCTTTACCTTTTACTCCTATTTAGAAGGGCATTTTTCTCACACCTTTAAGGCTAAACTGTATCTTGGTTTGCTTTCATGGTTCCTGTCCAGCTTCCTCAAGGTCTCCTGCATTCCTCTAGACCATCAAACTGGGTTCCTCAGGCTATATTACACCCTGTTTCCCACCTAGATGAATATATTTTTAAAAAGTTGCTATCTTTGTGAAATTCCATTCTGGAATAAAAGAATAACACTGAATCTATTTTCAGGTTGCTTTGTTCTGTTGTTTTGATGAATGAATGAATGTACAACAGGCACAACTACCTGTAAGAAAACAACATCACAGCATAGAAAAAGATCCGTAGTTGGCTGCACCTCCCATGTGTCTGGAATTATGAGAAAGTGAGGAGGTGTGAAGACCCGAGCATGACACAAAGGCAACATAGTCAGATAATCAGTAGGAGTCCCTTTATTAGCTCCAACTTTGCCCCCAAGTCCTGGTTACCTTCTGAGCTGGAGAAAAACTCTCCCAGGAACAGCCTTTGGCTGCAGAGAATCAAGTCCAAAACGTGGTCAACAAAAACTGTAANCAGCCTTTGGCTGCAGAGAATCAAGTCCAAAACGTGGTCAACAAAAACTGTAACTATAAGTCCAATCAAGGCAAAATGAAGCCATTAAGTCTGGCAGGGCAGGAGCAGGAATTCCAGATGTGAAGGAACAGCAGTCATTCAACACAGTTGGGAAGACACCAGGAACACAGATAACCACACTCAACACAAGATAAATTCATGTTTGCTCCCAGCAGACGCAGCACTCAGCTTGCAACTCTTTTAAACTCTCTTTCCAGGTGTGGCTAATGAAGGGAATCAAGGCCCTTTCCTCCCCCATAAGCCATGCAACCCACATTGCTCCCTTCTCTGTTCTTCCCTGCATGCCCTAGGATGAAGAGGGAGGTGGGCCTAGGTCTTCCTCTGAAATCCCTCTCCCTTGCTCTACCTCTTCCCTGCTCTGCCCATTTGGACTTTGCCCTTCCCAAGTTTCCTCCACAGCCAATGGCACCACACTCCCCCCTTCCTGTCAGCTGTTCATCTTCTTCCTCAGATTTAGACTCCGACAGGAGGCATGCAAAAGAAGCATTGTTCTTTCACACGACTCGCTAATGATGATTCTGTGTTTACAGAAACACAATGCACCCTCCAGGCCATCTGTGCAGAGGGCTAGACGCCTGAATCCTGGCTTAGACAGTTTCTTCTTCTACACTCTGAACATGTAGAGGGAACAGTTGGTGGATCTCTCCCACAAACATGTCACCAACCTCCACAAAGTGAACAGAAGGTCTTGCAGGCAGAAAACGACCAGAATTTGACCGCACATGTGGCAAACCTCAATACAGGTTTCATGGTGATAGTAGATGACAAGATTGGGTAACCAAAACCAACCCCAAATGGGTAGCAATTTCAATACTACCATAATTCAACAGCAAAATGCTCTCTAGCTGTCAAAGAGCTTCTCATTCTGGGAGTTGAAATCTTTGTAACTTTAAGACAGAGGCCTCCAAACTTGGCAACTTTAAGACTTGTGGACTTCAACTCCCAGAATTCTCCAGCCCAGAATATCACATGGAAATTGGTATACATTCAGCTGGGTTTCTGAATGCATCGCTCCTTGAAAGCCATGCAGTGCAGAGGACTGACTTCTGTCTCCACTTCCACTCAGCCTTAGACAATAAAATTTTGTGCCCCAAAATATTTTTAGAAGCGTGAGGTTCAAAAAGGAAGGAAAACTTACAAAGCATGGCTAGCTCAACAAGAGCCACAGTTGAGCAAGACAGCTGGTAGAGATACAATTCTTCCTTCAGTCCCTGATCAAGAATTGCTCGCAAACATAGGGAGCCACGCTTGATCTTGTGTTGACTATACAACACCAACACAGAACTTGCTCATTTATTTTTATTTTTATTTGTCAATTGCTTACAAGATAATACATGAATACATGGATACATACATACTTACATACATACATACATACATACATACATACATACATATTCTTAAGTTTTCGCGGGTACTTACATGTATGGTATTCAACTTTGTTCGGGTATTTTCCCACATCATTATAGTTGTGCTTTTAAAGTTGTAGCAACGTTTCGGCAGAATCTCATCTGCCATCATCAGGCTCCAGACGAACGCAGTACAGAAGCCTGAGGATGGCAGATGAGATTCTGCCGAAACGTTGCCACCAGCCATTGAAACAGAACAGAACATATTAAAAATAGGATGACAAAATGAATGGAAAAGTCTAAAGAGGTAATTGACTGGTGGGAAAAAAAATCAGTTTTAAAAAATCATCCTAAGCGACAATTTGAGAGAAAATTAGCACAAAATCACTGTCAGTGGTTAACCACAAGAAGAAACCCTAAAATAAGAAATGTTGGAAGTGCAATATTAAAAAAAGACTACCACACGTGGTACTTATTTGAAAACAACCAAGGCTAGTGGAAGGGAATATACCAAAACATTAATATTTTTTAAAAAATAACATCTGACTGAAAACGATAATTTTTTTTTTCCTAGGATTAGTTCCAGAGAGGAAAAACAAAAAGTTATCACAATCTACTAAGAAACATTAACATCAGCAAGAACAAATTTGGCTCAAGATTAGAAAAGAGAAACCCTGCCAAGAACACAAGAACGGAAGGCCAAAAGCTGGAGAATACGTAGGGATGGCAAGACTAACTTTATTTATTCATGGTTTATCTAAATTCAAGCTAGAATGGCTCCCATACACATAAATTACAAAGCAAGGTGCATTTAGATATTTCAATGCAGATTATAACAAAAAGATTAAAAAATTAGATGAAAATATTTTTAAAACATAAGCAACCATTTTCCATATTTCAAGAAAAGTACAAATATTGAAAATGTGATTCATGTCTACGGACAATAGAAGAAAAGGAAAAAATAAGTTGTCTAATTTTTTTTTCTTTATGATGTTCTGCAGGTTTTTAAAGTTTGTTTTGGTGTGTCTTTTTGCTGTATCTTTTATTCTTTAAAATCACTGAGAAGAATGCAGTGACATTAAAGTAAAAAACCCAAAGTACTCCCTGCTATCTCCATCTGCATTGCCATCCAGCCCAAACATTGATTTAGTTTAGTTCTGGATTCCACCCTCCTGCTCAGAAATCTTATCAGCTCCCTTGAGCTGCAGTGATTTCCTTCCTTGATTTCCTGCAAACCGATTTTTAAATCCCAAATACTTTCCACCCCAAACAACTATGGCAGGCAGTGTATAATCTCTTTTTTTTTTTTCCAATTCCCTGAAGAGACTCAAACATGCGTTCAATCTATTCGCCCTAATCAAGAAGGAAAATCCTGGACAAGGTTCATTAAACCGCGCATTTGATTTCAATACTTGAATGCAAAGATTTGAGTGTGAAGTATCTACGTGTTGGATACAGCCACATTCCTTTCCCAAGGAGTGGACAGCTAAAAGCCAAATGTTCAATCAGTCAGAATAGAGCTGGAAAGGATCTTGAAGGTCTTCTTGACTAACTCCCTGCTAAAGGAGGAAATCCTGGTCTTATACCATTTCAGACAAGTGATTGTCCAATCTCCTCCTAAAAGCCTCCAGTGATGGAGCAGCCACAACTTCTGGAGGGAAGCAGTTCCACTGGTTAATTGTCCTCCCTGTTAGGAAGTTTCTCCTCAATTCCAGGTTGCTTCTCTCCTTGGTTAGTTTCCATCCATTGTTTTTTCTCCTGCCTTCAGGGGCCTTTGGAGGCTTTGGTTTACCCCTCTTCTTCTTTGGGGCAGTCCCTCAAGTACTAGAAGACTGCTCTCATGTCCTTCTTTTCTCTAGACTAGTCAAACCCAGATCCTGCAACCGTTCTTCATATATTTTAGTCTCTAGGCCTTTAATCCTCTTAGTTGCTCTTCTTTACACATTTTCCAAAGCGTCTTTTTTCTCATGTGGTGATCAAAACTCGATGCAGCACTCCAGGGGTGGCATTACTGAGGATTTATAAGGATTTATTTACTTATAAATCCTTGGATACTGGTCCTTGGATACACTGTAGATATACAAATTGGGATAATATAAACTTTATACCAGGAAATTTGCAATCTTTCTCATCAGAAAACATGTTGTATTTCTCCTGTGGGGTTGTTGTTGTTGTTGTTTCAACAGATGGCTAACTGTATTTTGGCATCTCCCACTTGTGACAATGTTCTGTAAAGTCTCTCCCATGCACATTTAATTCCAGACTTGTTCCATAAAACACAGGGTTGTAATTTGGAGGGAAAGACTGACTGCCTTGAAAAATCTCTTGCTTAATACAAAGATCGCTTTCCAGAAGACGATCCCAACTGCAATGGCAGAAGGAGCCGTTCTGAGACTGAAAAATTTTCTTTTGACTCCAGCTTCAAAGTTTCATGCCCATTGCTTCAGTTGAGATTCAAAAGCAGAAGTTGAGCTTGTAAAAAGGAAGAGAAGGAAGGAAGGGAGGGAGGGAGGGAGGGAAGGAAGGAAAACAGAGTGACAGAATAAGTTGGAAGGGCCCCTGGAGGTCTTCTAGTCCAGCCACCTGGTGAATCAGAAGACTATACCATTCCAGACAAATGGCTGCCCAGTCTCCTCTTAAAAACCTCCAGTGTCGGAGCATTCACAAGTTCTGAATGCAACTTCTGTTCCACTGGTTGATTGTCCTCCCCGTGAGGAAGTTTCTCCTTAATTCCAGATTGCTTCTCTCCTGGATGAGTTTCCACCTGTTGCTACTTATCTCTTCCTTGCCAACACTTCTAGCCATTATTAAATTATAAAAAATAATTTGCAAAAAGGAAAAAAAAAAATCTCCTAAGTCCCACTCTGCATTATCATCTGAGCCTCCAAGAAAGGCCACCCCAGATGGGAGGGAGTTGTGTGTGTGTGTCCTTGGCATGTGTCCCTTGCTGTGCCAGTAGAAATGGAAGCCAGCAAATGAAGGGGCTTGGGCGGAAGGGAAGGAAGAATCGCAGCTTCTTCACAGAATAACCTAAAATGTTCTTCTGTTTTGAAATAAAAGACGAACTCTTCGCTGATGACTCGGATTCGCAATTTCGCTTTTTTAAAAAATAGCAGTGTCTCGAGTTCCAAACCAGAAAAATTGGCCTTGTAAAAGATGCAGCCTTTTATGGTAATATATGTAAAAACGTTGGCAATTCTGTAATATTATAAACTAGCATAAAACATTCTCGGTGGGTTTGTGAGAAGCCTTTCTAGAAAGTAAATTTCAGGGAATAAATACAATACCTTTTTTAAAAGAAAACATTTCTGACTGTTGCCGTTATCTTCAAGGCAAAAAGAGGGAGAAAAAAAGATATAAAAATTATATAAGTTTCATACAAGTAAAAGCTTTTTTGGGAAAAAAAAATTGCAATGTTTTTATTTATCAGAAATAAAAATTTATTTATCTGCCATTCTGTCAGAAATGGTGTAGGATCTCCCGCTTGGGCGGGGGGTTGGACTAGATGACCTACAAGGTCCCTTCCAACTCTGATTATCTGTTATCTGTTATATATGTCCTCGAAATTCACCAGCACTATAGCAATCCCGGAAAATATTGGAATTCAGATCTCAAAATGTTTCCTAGTTCTCTTAATCTGGTTCCATCATCAAACATTTACTTTGGGCTAAATGGAATTTATGCTCTAATCTATATCAAATCAGAATGGGCCCCTTCGCTCATCACCCAGCTGAACCACAGTCAATTGATAAACCTTGTTTTCCGTGATGTGATGCAGGCACCCGATGGCTTTGTTAAAAATGATACGAAACCCTCTTGTGGATTCCTTGTCTGCTTTTGCAACCGGGAGGTCCTGAAAATGCCAATAGGCTGCAAAAAGGTTAGCTCCATTCCAAAGACTGTCCTACTTCCAAAACCAGGCCAATAGATCAATTGCAATTAGGCAAACTACAAAGCAAATCAGATACAATTGGGTTTGCAAATTGCCTGTCTTCAGGGGAAGTTTTCCTAACTGGACATCTCCACTGAGGAACCGGGGTGAGCTGGACAGAGCTTGGGCCATGGCAAGAATTGTGACTGTGGCCAGATAAAGGACAGTCTGTGTCTAAAAAGAGTGCAGAGAAGAGCAACCAAGATGATTAGGGGACTGTAGGCTAAAATATACGATAAACAGTTGCAGGAACTGGGGCTGGCTGGTCTAGTAAAGAGAAGGACCAGGGGAGACAGGATAGCAGTCTTCCAATATTTGAGGGGTTGCCACAGAGAGGAGGAAGGGGTCAAGTGATTTTCTAAAGCATCTGTATGCCAGACAAGGAACAATGGATGGAAACTGATCAAGGAGAGATTCAACCTGGAAATAAGGAGAAACTTTCTGACAGTGAGAACAATCAACCCTTCTGAAACTTCTGAAGTTGTGGGAGCTTCATCACTTGAGACTTTAAAGAAGAGACTGGACTGCCATTGGTCAGAAATGGCGTAGAGTCTCCCACTTGGGCAGGGGGTTGGACTAGATGACCTACAAGGTCCCTTCCAGCTCTAGGATTCAAAGTTCTAAAAAGAAGCCAGAAAGGATTGGGGTTATAATCTCATTCTCGAAACTGCAGTTAGAAAGGAACGTCATGAAGGATCTAGGATTAAGAACAAAGGATATGCCTTTTTGTTCTTAAAACAGAAGCATCCATGGGAAGGAGTCATGAAGCCAAGGTGTGACTACACAATCAAGATTTTTGTGAGTTCCCAGAGATGCCCATTCCTCCCTAGCAATAGATCCACCCAACCACGGGGTCCTTTTCTCCATAGTAATATTGAGTTTACTGTTCCTACCAATGCAGTTCATGTCTCCCCGATTATTAATATTGCATGATGCTGATGTTAGCATATCAAGCATTATAGATGAGTGCTATAAAAATGTCTGTAAAGTAAAAATAAACAAATGCCGATACATGCCTGATGGAATATATTGACTGGGCACACAAGTTAAGGCTTTTAAGGTAAGCAGTGAACGAAAATAGATTGGATATTAAGACCCAAAATGTTTGGAAGTCTCCAGGTGTTCTCAGAAAATTACTACATCTGGAGCAGGCTTTCTGAACCGAAGCAATTCAGGGAGACAAATTGAACATGAGGCAAGAGAAGAACTTGGATGAGAAATGGGATTGTTTTGGAAAAAGAGGACAGCTATCTTCACACAGAGGAGTGGATCTAGTTCAGGGGTCCCCAAACTTGGCAACTTTAAGACTTGCGGACTTCAGCTTCAAGTCTTAACATTGCCAACTTTGGAGACCTCTGACCTTTCATAGAATAACAGAGTTGGAGGGGACCTTGACCTAGTTTAGATGTTCCTCTGGTTGTAGATCCATCTCCCTGTAGCTACAGGACACAACCTCTGGGTTCGGAAAAAGCATGAAATCCCTTAAATCTAGATTGCAGTGTTCCTTTCTCACCACTTATCCCATGACCAGGTTCCTGACAAAAAGCAATTGTGTTTGCTCTGGTGCAATATCCTACAGAGCATAATCCTGGCAAAAGGTGTGCTGTGTTGAAGTCTTTGTAGACAGATGCTACAAAGCCATCGGCTCGGAAGCATTCTTTCCCCTCCTAACCCAAAATATGGCCATCTTCAAGCATGACCCCTTGGTGTGACCACTGACGATTCAACCGCTGATGCAGAAGAGCTAGGTTCAGCCTGAAATAGACAGAAGAGGCAAGCAAGGTGGGCTGCTGGAATGCCAACAGTGGGGAAATATTATGGAGGGAAAAAAAAAACCAACAACAGTTGGATTCTGTGCAATGAGGAACAGAAGCAAAGAGGAGAAGGATTTTACAGGTTTGCCATGCAATTATTGCCAACACATTAGAGGATTGGAGGCTAAAACCCATGAAGAATGGTTGCAGGAATTGGGTATGCTTGGTTTAATGAAAAGAAGGACTGGAGGGGGGACATGATAGCATCTTCCAATATTTGAGGAGCCGCCCCAAAGAGGAAGGGGATCAACCTATTCTCCAAAGCCCCTGAAGGCAGGACAAGAATCAATGGGTGGAAACTCATCAAGGAAAGAAGCCACCTGGAATTAAGGAGAAATTTCCTGACAGTGAGAAACAATTAACCAGTGGAACACCTTGCCACCTGAAGTTGTGGGTGCAAAGAGAGACTGGGCAGTCACTTGTCTGAAATGGTCGACAGTCTCCTGCTTGAGCAAGGGGCGAGACGAGAAGACCTCCAAGGTCCCTCCCAACTCTGCAATGCTGTTCTTCAACTGATGCACGTATTCATGGACATCACCAGACACAGCACATGGAAATGTAATTGATTATATTATTGGTATTAGAAGTTGGAAGAGCTCAGCAACAAGAGCAAAGAGATAGCCAGGAGCCAACTAATGAACACAGCATGGACTGCTCGTGCTCAGCTCCCAGATCATAGCGGAACAAAGCCAACCAGGGTTCATTCTAGGATCTTGAAAAGATATCCATCATTTTAATCTTAGGAACCTTCTAGGTTTGCCTTAGAATCCAGAGAAGGAGAAAGAAAGGATAGCATCTGTAATTTTGGAACAAATCTGAATAACTTGAGGAAAAGGAAGAGCAAAGCAATTTGTATTAAATCAAGGAGAAGTTATGGAAACAGAAGATTTTTGAGGGTGATCAGAAATAAGTTCTGGACGTAGCTGGCTTGTTACAAGCCATTACAACACATTATTCTCAGAACAAATGAAGCAACTCACAAGTTTGATTAGAGACGGTGACTTTCCCAATGCAACAGCCACTGATCATCTGCATCTTTATTCCCAATTATTCAAGCACCAGTTGAATCACTACTTCTTCCCCTACCTTTGCCAAGCCAGCCTACAATGCAGACAGATAGTAATCCTTGCCACGCCTCTGAGGATTTTACCAGCTTCAGCCAGCAAAGGATAAAATGTTTCCTATAGTGTGTTCGAGCACTGAGTAAACACTCTCTGGTTCTGTGCAAACACTCGCTAGTTTTGGGACCAGAAATACTTGGTTTCAAATTCATTAAATGCCTGCCTGTCTGCCCATCATCTATCTATAGTTCTCTCTCTCTCTCTCTCTCTTTCTATCATCTTTATTTATTTATCTGTCTATCATAGCACTACAATGACGTGGGATAATACCCGAAGGAAGCTGAATAGCATATATATTTAGACAAAATTGACCTGGAAAACCAAGGCATATATGAAATTCCCTGTACATCATGCCCGGCCACATACATTGGACAGACAATAGAAGAATAAGTACCCGCCTAGATGAACACAAAAATGAGTAAAAAAACTGGACACACATCCTACTAGTCCAACATCATGAAAAAACCACCAGGTGACACATCCAACTTTCAATGGCACAAAACCTAGCCACTGGTAGAAACCCCCGCCAGCAGAATCATCAGAGAGCCATAGAGATTGAAAAAAGACCTGAAAGCATGAATAGAAGAGAATGATTCCAGCAGACACTGTCAATCATTTGGGAAGCCTGCACTCTCAAATAGAAAGATTCTCACATCCACAAAGCAGGCAAACACCTGGGCAGCAAACATGACTCCCTCTGATACCTCCAGCTCAAACACACCCAACCAAGGCACCAGGGTAAACTAGCTTCCTAATCGATAATAGCCGTCCTTTCACGCCGAAAGCCAAGCTGCACTGAAAAAGCCTCAGTGCAGGAAGCAGAGATGTTGCCAGCCAATCAAAGCCACAAAACAGACAGCAGAAACCAGAAACACCAAATCAACTCAAGCTCCAAGTCCAATGAACACAGACCCAAGCGAGCTCTTAGCCAATCAGAATAGACTCAGCCTCAAATTGAAACCAGGAAGCTGTGAGACCCACATCCATACAGAAGGCCTGAATGATGCAGACTGCAGATTCTGCTGAACGTTGCTACAACTTTAAAGCACTACAATGACGTGGCGAAATACTCGAGGGAAATGAACAGCACACACACACACACATATATATTTAAGTTTTCGTACTTAATCATGTGTGCTGTTCATGCTTCCTTCGGTATTATCCACGTCATTGTAGTGGCATTTAAAGTTGTAGCTTAACTTTAAAAGCACTACCATGGCCAATGGGATAATACGAAGAAGCTGCAATATGCACATACATACATACACTACCTAATACATACATACATACATACATACATACATATAATATATATATATACTATATATATATATATATAATATAAATAACCCTGTTCTACTGTGCCTGCTGCTTCCTTTCTATCTATCTATCTATCTCTCTTATCATCTAATCATCTTTATCATCTATTATTTATCGTCTATCAGTCTATCTAACTACTCATCTATCTAACTATCATCTGTTCTACTGGATCTCTAAGATCTATTAATCTTTCCATCCACCTATTTATCATTTATCTATTTATCTATCCATCTCTTCTAATCATCTATCTATCTACAATCTTCTATCTATCCTCTCTTAATTTATCTATCATCTATTGTGTGTTGCTCCTTTCTATCCTATATCTATCATCCATAATATATCTATCAACTACTCTACTGTGCCTGCTGCCTTCCTACCTACCTACCTACTCTGTCTCTCTATCTCTTATCTATCTATCTATCTATCTATCTATCTATCTATCTATCTATCTATCTATCTATCTATCTATCTATCTATCTCACATCCCCTGCCTGCCAAAACAATTCAGCAATTACTTCCTAACTTCCAGGCAAAAACAGACACCATTTCAAGGAGTAAGACTGTTAAATGCCTCATTTACTTATGGCGGCATGGATAATTAACTCCCTCCCTGTTTCCAGGGATATCCTTCCTTTCTCTCCCCCACTTTCCCAAACAGCCAAAAGGGGGTTGGGGGAGATGGGGGGGGGGGCTNTCTCTCCCCCACTTTCCCAAACAGCCAAAAGGGGGTTGGGGGAGATGGGGGGGGGGGCTTCTAACAGCAAAAGGCAGCCGATTAAGGTACATGGGCTCGTCTCCTGCAGGAGAGACTCACACTCCCCCCATACCCCTGGAGGTCTTTGTGTCCTCAGGGCCTTCCAAACCTATCTCCCAATTCTGGGGCTTGGCCCTTGGAGCCCCTGGAAGAGCAGCACTTCAACCCTTCCTTAGACCCACAAAACCAGCCGAGGGATCCTGAAACAGCCCTTCGACCGAGCGGCTCCTTTTCTGGTAAGGCAAAGCAAAGCACCCAGAGATGCCCAAAGGAGGAGGCAGCTGTTCCCCATCATTTAGCAAGCAGCATCTGTTGATGCTTTGGAAACCAACTGAGGCTGAGTCGGGCTCTCTCTGCAGTTAGCTTCTCATTGTTTGGCTGCCCTGGGCTGATGCACCTCCCTGAATTACTCCTCCCAACTGGCCTTTTCTCTTTGCCCTTCAGGAAAGAAGGGCTACTCTCTCAGATAACGGCCTTTTCAATGGCCTCCAAGCTCGAAACTCTGGGCTTGGACAATCCGGAACTGTGCCACCTGTGCTCCAATCTAAGCATCATTCACACCATTGTCTGCTACAACGTCTTGCCTGCCAGCGACTTCTTCAGCC
Organism: Laticauda laticaudata; assembly: GCA_004320025.1. Classification (NCBI taxonomy): domain Eukaryota; kingdom Metazoa; phylum Chordata; class Lepidosauria; order Squamata; family Elapidae; genus Laticauda; species Laticauda laticaudata. The sequence continues at coordinate 15,888 of BHFT01003390.1, read as the reverse complement.
TGAACCACAACAACGCACAGGCAGACAACCGATGCAAACTCCAGGCCAACTGCTCCAAACTCTGACGGCAGAAAATACGACTGCAGCCACAGGGTGGTCAACGCCTGGAATGCCCGACAAGACTCTGTGGTTACAACCTCAACAACCCCTCACAGCTTCAACCTCAAACTGTCTACTGTGGATCTCCTCACCCCATTCCTAAGAGCAGTAACTCTATTGAATTCTACCGTATAGTGCAATATTCGTGCAATATCAGGGATTTTCAATTAAGTGTATAGAATGGGAAGGATGTGTGTTTGTGTTTATTTTCATCGTCATAAATTGTACACTGAAGATGGTATTTAATTTCGTTGTATGAGGGGCAATGACAATAAACTAAACTAAGAGGTCCTTAAAGGGGGCCTGCATAAGGGCATCAGCGTGCCTACCGTCCCTCTCTTATTGACCCCATTTACCTGTATTTAATCCCTTTGTTCTTGTTTATGTCCATGCCGATACTTGTTATCTCGTACATGTTGGACAAACAAACAAACAAACAAATAAAATAAGTCTTGCAAGCCTCCCTTCAACCTTTCCAAGCTCACCCCTTTACCAAATTATGGAGTGGAACTTTCTACACCCATCCAGATTGTTTTTTCCTTATTTCTGTTTTTCTCCTCCATTTTTGAAGGAGTGGGGAGATCCTCCATCATCCAGGTCATGATTGTCCCAAAAGTGTTCCCCACCTCAAAAATAGGTGACTGGGCTTTCTTGGGGTTTTTTTTCCCCTTTGAAAACCTTTTGCTTCTCCCCCAAGAAGCTTCTTCAGTTTTTCTTCAGAAAGAATCCAGATGAGAAGGGAAACATTTTCAAAGGGAAAAAAAAAAAACAAGGAAGTNGGAAACATTTTCAAAGGGAAAAAAAAAAAACAAGGAAGTCCAGTTGCCTTTTGGAAAAAACTCCATATTTGACGGTTTGTGTTCAAACTGCCAATTAAAGTAAAGAAGGGGCAACATTTTCCCAGATTTTGCAATGCTGGCTGGACTATTCTGGAAGTCCCACACAACTTAAAATGGCAACGGTTGGAAAACAAACACCCTACAATATATACCTCTCTATAGCTTAATCCCAGATGTTCCTACCAAGGGAATAAATATAAGATTGCAAACTATGCTAAAATGTATGGAAGCAGGTCAGATAGATGAAAACTTCAAGGTTTCCCCAAAAATTTTCTTTAGGGTTCTTTTTTTTTTAATGTGTTGCTTTTCTGCTGTCATTCGGTTCACCCTTCTGATCACATTATCTATAGAATAATGAACTGGCTCCTATATGAATCCCCTTTGTTGCAAAAAGGCATTTTATAATTCACGAGGAGTTACAATAACAGACAATCAGAGTTGAAAGGGACCTTGTAGGTCATCTAGTCCAACCCCCTCCCGCCCAAGCAGCAGTCCCCACACCATTTCTGACATATGTCAGTCCAGTCTCTTCTTGAAAGCTTCCAGGGATGAAGCTCCCACAACATCTGAAACTTCTTCTTCTTGTTGTACCATATCCATCATTGGATGTTGGCTGAAGATCTAAATGTTGGGGGTCTGTATCAAGCAATTAAGTGATGGCACAAAAGGAATCTTTCTTTCTTTCTTTCTTTCTTTCTTTCTTTCTTTCTTTCTTTCTTTCTTTCTTTCTTTCTTTCTAAGATTGGATATTAAAATTAGGAAATGTTGTTGCAATGTCCTGAGGGGAGGGTCATGTGACAATCAAAGTCAACGGGGAAGCCAGATTCACTCAACAACTGCTTGACTAACTGAATGGCGGCAGTGATTCACTTAACAGCTGTGGCAAGAAAAGTCGTAAAACAGGACAAAACCCCCATTGAACAAGTGTGTCACTTGGTGACAGAAATTTCAGGCTCCGTTATGGTCTACTTGTATGATAACATCCTAGGTCAGGGGTCCCCAAACTTGGCAACTTGAAGACTTGTGGACTTATGCTGGCTGGAGAATTCTGGGAGTTGAAGTCCACAAGTCTTAAAAGCGGCCAAGGTTGGAGACCCTTTTCCTCGGTTCTTGTGGAAGAGTCGATGCCCAGGCAGACTAACCCTGGATAAATAACTGATGTGTTGTGGCAGATAATATCATTGAGATGCAGGCTGACTCCAGAGTTTCCCCAGGGTCCCTGAGAGACAAATCCCAGCAGATCTGATGCCTCTCAGTGGGGAAGCAGAGGGGTGCGGGGGGGGGGGAATGTTACT
>BHFT01003390.1:0-12500 GCA_004320025.1 Laticauda laticaudata | reverse complement strand
TTACAAAGACCGCTGCTTCTCCATCCTCCCGAAAAGGAAGAGGTTTGTTTGTCTGTGAAGGAGGAACATCCTATTTTCTCTCCAAAACGTAAAAGAGAAATAAAACCAGGCCAGCCTCCCTAAAGGTGGAATTCCAAAGATTAGGAACCACGAAAGACAAAGCATCCAGTAACCAGACACTTAATAACTTCCTGAATGTGAAGAAGAGTCTTCGTTCAAACCCTCCAGATGGGAGGAAGTTTTCAGGCCATCAGTCCAGATTGGGCTGGTGGTGGTGGTGGGGTGTCTGTCTTCTCCTGGACAGGACAGGAGGGAGACCACCAACTCACTGCACCCTCCTATCACAAGAGGACGGTGAGTTCTAGTCCTGCCTGAGGATGAAAGCCAGCTGGGTGACTTTGGGCCAATCCCTCACTGGGAGATGGCGAGTTCTGGTTCTTGCCATAGTCATGAAACCAACTTGGGCGACGTTGGCCCAATCACCAGGTGGTTGCGAGTTCGAGTTCCACCTCAGGCATGAAAGCCGCCTGGGTGACTTTGGGCCAATCACCAGGCAGCTGTGAGTTCTAGACCTGACTTAGGCATAAAAGCCAGCTGGTGACTTTGGGCCAATTACCAGGAGACCCTGAGTTCTAGTTCCAGCTCAGGTAATGGAATCCAGCTGGGTGGCTTTGAGCCAGTCCCTTTCTCCCAGCACACCTCACAGGGTTGTTGCTGTGAGGAAAAAAGAAGAGGAAGGGGAGTTAGGTACGTCTGCTGCCTTGAGTTACTTATAAAGTACTAAAAGTGGGCCCCAAAATTTAAATCAAGAAATCAATTAAGCCTACAGCTGAGTGCCATCACTTGTTATGACCAAAACATAATGAACTCCTTCAAGTCAAGCTTGAGGCCAGTTGCCTTCCCGGCCAGGGAACGTTTCTTCCTAGACGGTGGACACCAAAGAGAGACCCCCCCCCCTCCAATGCATAAGCTCTCAGTGTGCACACATACGACAACAAAGTGNGACCCCCCCCCCTCCAATGCATAAGCTCTCAGTGTGCACACATACGACAACAAAGTGACAGGTCGCAGATCACAATATCACGGTGACAATCCTCAACAGCCTCTGCTCCGTCGAGTTCTAGACCAGTTGAGAGCAACGTCAACGCATCGTAATCCAAGGAGCAAGAATCCAAATCCTGGTTGGTTCTGGCATGAGGAACGAAGCAGGACGGGATCATCAGCCACAGAGCGGTCAATGCCTGGAACGCCCTACCTGACTCTGTGGCTTCTTCCACTGACCCCAAACACTTCAACCTCAGACGGTCTTGTGTTGAGCTCACCCCATTCCTAAGAGGTCTGTAGGGGACGTGCATAAGCGCACCAACGGGCCTCCTGTTCCCCTCTTCGTGTTCCCCTTTTATTTGTATCCATTTCACGTATTAATAATCATGTTTATCCATACATACATACCTGCACGCATAATCAAATGCATGCTTGACAAAATAAATGAATAAACTAAATAAACCCAGATGGGAGAAGAAAATAAACAGACTTCCTAGAAGGCACTTAGGGCAAATCCCTTCCCTCACTGCATAGACACGAGATGGAGACAAATCAAAGTTTCCTAAACCACTTTCTTACTGCATCGTAGGAGTGAAGAATTTCTTGGCAGAGACTTGCAATATTTCCCTGCTCTCTCCAGGTAACAAAGCCAACAGCCACCCAACCCCAGGCTGATATTTTGTCCTGATGGCCCATCTGCAAGTGGGAAACCCTCTTCGCTTCTCGGATGCAATCCCAATCTCCCTTTCCAAGGAATACAGTGTTGGAAAAGTCCATTTCTCCCAGCAGGACGGCGGCGGCACCTTGATCACTTGCACTTCTGAGCCACAAAAGCCACATTTCCACAACGAAGAAAGAGGGCAAGGAATAAAACTTGCAAACCAGACTGCTAAGGCTGGTTAGGATGAACCTGGTTTGTTAGAAAGGGGGCTTGTAAGAAGGTTGTGGGCATCCAGTCCATTATTATTATTGCTGTTATCATCATCATCATCATCATCATCATCATCATCATCATTATTATTATTTCCCCCCCCCCCTCTTTTTGGATTCAAACAAACTGCAGGTTGAACTCAGTAACCGGCTGAGCAACCCCGGAGCTGTGCAAAGAGAGGAATTCCATTGAAAAAAGAAGAAGAGTTTGATGATGGTGTGAACAGGAAAAGTCGGGCTGAGTCCAGAACCAAGTTTGGATCGCAGAGGGAATGGAGGAGCCGATCTTGGTTTCTTGACAAATTGAAGAGGTGCATCACATTTATTGCCCCGAAGCCCAGAAGCCAAGGTTGGAGGACCCACCCGGGGAAAGTCCTGCAGGCTTCAAGCGGCCAAGGTTGGGACCCCTGCCCTAACATCCTTCCTGGCCCTTTGATGGTGATGGTTGTTGTGGTGGTGGCGGTGACTCTCTCTCTCTCTCTCACACACACACACACACAAAGACACACGCAACCCCCGCCCTTCGGAAAACCTCTCCTCCTCTTTGAGCTCCGAGCGATCCGTCCCGGGAACTGTGCAAATCCCCGCAGCCCAAAGCAACGGGGGTCAATCCGGCCGGGGCCGTTTGCTTTGGTGCCCGGCTGCCTTTTCCCAGCGCCGCGCCGAAGCGACCGTCCTGGGCTTTCCTGGGGGTCTCCTTTCCCGGGCCAAAGACGCACACACACACACACACACACCACCAAACCCCACCCCACCCCCCACCCCCCCGCGCGCGCGCGCGCGGCTGGCGGCAGAGGGAGAGCAAAGCCCCCTCCCCGCGCAAGGCTGGGGAAAAGCGGCGCCCACCCGGGTCCCACGGCCGGCGCCGCCGTCGCGCGCGGGGCTCTCTCACCTCCCGGCAGGGCGGCGGGGGCTGCAGGCTGGCGGAAGCGGCCACGGCATCGGCCGGCCAGCCCAGCAGAAGCGCTGCCCAGCCGCCCAGCCAGCACAGCGCGGCCGGCAGCCGGAGCATCGCCTCGGCCGGGACGCCCCGCACGCTCCTTCCCGCTGCCCTCCCGGCCGGGCACCGGCGCTGCCAGCTGTTGGGCGGCCGAGGAGCCGGAGGGAGAGGGCGGGGCCGCAGGAGGAGGAGGAGGAGGAGGAGGACCTGCCAGTGCGCAGGCGCCAGGGGCGGGGGGGGGAGGCAGGGGCTCCCAGCACCTGGCCCCCTTCTGACAGCTCGGGTGGGAGGAGGAGAGGGATGCACGGACGGGGAGGGGAGGGGTGTGCGTGATGGGGGAGGATGGGCTGGTCCCTGGCTCCCCAGGTGGTGGGAGATGCAGGCTGGGACCAAGCCAGGAGGGCCTCCTCTTAAGCGCAGTGAAGCCCCTCTTGTCGCACGCAACTGGATGGAGGGAAATGGAAGAAGAATTCAAGGGGGGAGACAGGAGAGCAGCCTTCCAAGTGTTGGAGGGGCTGCCCGAAGAAGAGCAAGGGGTCAACCGGTCCTCTTCCAAAGCCCGACCCGCCCCCGAAGGCAGGACGAGAAACAAGGGACGGAAACTAAACCGAATTGAAATTTTTTTTAAAAATTAGGGCCCGGTCCCACTGGCCGAGGGACGCAAAACGTGTTGCGGGAAGGACACCGCGGACGAGCAACATTTCCGGGGTGGCTCCATCCGTGGTCATCCGCTCCCCCAAAAGTGGCGAAAATTTGCATCAACGGAATGGAAAAGAACGGACGTGGGTAGTATATAGCGGGGATGTTAAACGGATGTTCATAGGAAGCCTGGAAGGCCTAAGCGGATGAAAGCGGATGGAAGGGGATGACACCTCCGAAGGGGTTGGAAGCGCACCCATAGCGGATGAAGCGGATGCATCACATACACCTAAAGGAAAGGAAGGGGATGCCGCGCGATGTATTTCGGATGCACACACATCCTTTCTATTTCCGTGCTACTATCGATGTATAGACGTTCCATGTACCTTTTCTTTCCTCCCTCTTTCCGTTTTCAGCTGCAGCGGATCTGAGTTGCGAGGATGCCCAGAGGATGCATAGGATACAGTGGACGTTTAACGGATGATAAACGGACATAGAACGTTTGTTGCCTGTATGTGTCGCGCATTTAAGGCCGTGTCACACTGCCACCAACGGATGCAAAGAGGATGTAAAATGGAGAAAAACACTTGCCATCCGTTGGTTAACGCGATGTACTCACTGCCTCCGTTTTGCTTCCTCTCTATCCGTCCAGCATCCATTTATGGACGTTTCATCCGCTCAAAAGTTTTGGGCTGCTAAAACTTTTGCGTGGAAATGTATCCAGTTCGTCCGTTCTGCATCCGCAACGCATCCGCTACGCATCCGTTACACATCCGTTACGCATCCGCTATATCTGCGAGGCGTCCGCTGCGCATCCGCGCAACATGCATCCACCCAGACGCAGGGAGGAAGCGGAACTGACGTGGAACAGATGCAGAACGGATGCAGAACAGGTGCCAAGCGGGAAACAAAGCGGTTAAAATGGAAAAAATGTACGCAGAGGGGACCTATCTCGATATTAAGGATGCCTAGAGGATGCAAAGGGACACCTATACTGCCTATAAAAAGGGGGAGCAACACATCCGGAATCTCACTTTCGACCAGCAGCCCAGCTGTGCAGACCTCTGCAGCCTTCATCTGACTCTTGCTCTTCCACAGCATCCAGTCATGTCCACCGTGGATTGCGACAAATCCTTTCGGCAGCCAACATCCTCTGCAACACTGCGAAACCCTCTACAGTCTCTGTGAACAGTACTATGGGAAGAAAAGGAGGCACCTAAAAAAAGTCTGGCTCTGAAGATGGTTCGCCAAAAGAGCACAGTACGTACTTTACGACAAGCTGAAGGTGGAGCTCAGGAGCGAAGACACTCGGCCGTTCCAGAACTTCATGAGGATGCCTCCAGCCATGTTTGACGAACTTGTGCAGCGGCTGACACCCAGGTTGACAAAGACAAACACCAACTTTCCCACCCAGCCTGGAACCTGGCTCAAGGTGACACTCACTCTGCGCCACCTGGCCTCAGGGACCACCTACAGGGACATGCAGTATGGCTGGAGGGTGCCATCCAACACCATCAGCATGTGTGGTCAGAGAAGTGGTGCAGGCCATCATCAAAGAATACAAGGAGGGAGGCTCCTCCAGTGCCCCTCCACTGAAGAAGGATGGAAGAAAGTTGCAGAGCAGTGGTGTCAGAAGTAGAACTTCCCCCACATCGTTGGAGCCATAGATGGGAAGCACGTGGCCTGCAAAGCGCCAGTCAACTCAGGGTCCACTTATTTCAACTACAAGGGCTTCTTCAGCATCGTCCTCTTCGCCATGGTCGATGCTGACTACAAGTTCATGTACATCGATGTTTCAGGCAACGGGTCATCTTCAGATGCCCAGTATACAACGCCAGTCACCTCAAGGAGGAGCTGGAACGCAACCTCATCATGGGCTTCCCAGATCCAGACCCCTGTCCAACGACACGCAAGATGTACCCTACTTCATCGTGGGGATGACGCCTTCTCCCTCACAACCTACCTCATGAAGCCCTACACTTCCAGACTCCTCACCCGTGAAGAGAGGATCTTCAACTACAGGCTGTCCAGGGCAAGGCGGTGGTGTGAGAACGCCTTGGCATCCTGGCCAACAGGTTCCAGGTACTTCTCACCACCATGCAGCATCGTTCAGAGACCATGAGGAGGATCGTGGAAGCTTGCTGCATCCTGCACCAATCTCATGCGCACCCACTACCCAGTCTTGCAGAACAGGCTCGTGGACCTCCAGCAAGGCAATGGGGACATGGAGCCTGGGGATGGAGGCAAGGGTGAAACCTGATCGACACTGAGGATGTGCAAGGCCCCAACAGAGCCTCATGTGAGGCGAAGAAGAAGCATAACTCCTGAAACACTGGTGCAACTCCCAGCTGGAGCGTGGAGTGGCAAGACAGGATGGTAGATGCTTAATGGATGGTTCCTTCAGCCTGTCTCATCACACGGATAGATTGGCCCATGTATGTTGGGTGTGCCGACAATGAACATGGCATTTAATAAAGAGTTGTGTTTATGTTGACATGTGTGGATCAATGCTTACATTGTAATTGATAATGAAGGGCCATAGGGTGGCACCTGGGAGGGTGGACCATACAGTCCCACTATGCTTGCACTGGAGGTTTATCTATCCCACAACTATTACCCATCCCATAGGTGTCCCTGCCCATCCCACAGTATCCCTGCCCATCCCACAGGTATCCCTGCCATCCCACACGCTATCTTAACCATCCCAAAGGTATCCCTTCCACCCACTGCTATCTTAACCCATCCCTCAAGCATGCAAAGGCTGAAACATTTCTAAAAGTTTCAAACAAAGACTTTATTAAAAAAAAGAAATGAAGCAAGTGTTGTGAATCAAAGATAGACTTTATGTAACAAGAAGCTATCAACAAAAATGAGTCTCTGCACTCCTCTTGGTCGCTCAGTCTCAGGTTGAAGGGTCCAGTGCTGTGGAGGTGGCTGGTGCTAGAGTGCCTTGTCTGATCCCCCACATCATCAGCTCCTCCAGAAGCAGACAGCACAGAAGCCCCAGACCAGAAGAGCAAGCCCCTGCTATACAGAAGGCCCAGCAGAAGCAGAGTGAGGGCCAGGGGGTGGAGGGTGGCCCTGTCCCTCTTGCCAGGGCTGGCAAGCAGATGGCTGAGGCTTCCTCTTCTTCCCATGGTTATGGGTTGCTGGCTCAGGAGGCTGGCAGGAACCAAGGCCTGGCAGGCAGGCAGGCAGCAGGGCAGGCAAGGCAGTCGATGTGTCTGGAAGCAGGTCTTTCCTCTGGCAATGTGACCATGCCTTCCGAGCTGCTTCCGTTATATCCGTGGGGCTGACGCAATGCATCCTCCCCGCATGCACAATTAACGCTCGGCATCCGCGAGGCTTCCGCTTTTAACGTTTTACATCCCCTTTGCATCCGTAAGTGCAGTGGGACTGGGCCTCTCGGAAGCAATCTGCGACTAAGGGGAAACTTCCCAGCAGGGAGGACAATTCACCAGGGGGACTGCTTGCCACCAGAAGTTGTGGGAGCTTCAGCAGGAACTGGGAGGGGGATCGCGGAGTCTCAGTGGACAACCAGCTAAATAGGCACCAGCTGTGTACAGCCGCCGCCAAAAAAACAACGCAATCCTCAGTTGCATTAACAGAGGGAGACAATTGAGATCAAAGGAGGCACTAATGCCACTCTGTAAGGCCACACCTAGAGAACTGCATCCAGTTTTGGTCACCACATGATAAAAAAGATTGTTGAGACTCTAGAAAAAGTACAGAGAAGAGCAACCAGGATGATGAGGGGACTGGAGGCTAAAACTTATGAAGAACGGTTGCGGGAACCGGGCCTGGCTAATCTGGGGAAGAGAAGGACCAGGGGGGACAGGAGAGCATCTTCCAATATTTGAGAGGCTGCCCCAGAGAGGAAGAAGGGGGGTCAAGCTGTTCTCCAAGGCACCTGAAGGCCAGACAAGAAATAATGGATGGAAATTTAATCAAGGAGAGATGCAACCTGGAACTCAGGAGAAACTTCCCAACAGGGAGGACAATTCACCAGGGAGACTGCTTGCCACCAGAAGTTGTGGTGGCTCCATCACTGGAGGCTTTTAAGGAGAGACTAGAGACAATCGCTTAACTGAGATGGGATAGGTTCTCCTGCTTCAGCAAGGGGCTGGACTAGAAGACCTCCAAGGTCCTTTCCAGCTCTATTCTATTCTAAATTCTATTTCTATCTTGTGGTTGTAAGTCAAAGGCTACCTGGACTGGGGAAACCCACCCCGCAATCATAATAATGCCTCCCCCCTAAAATAGGACAGTTGGATTTCTTGATTTATATGGTTAGGCCTCCCCTTATGGCCACAACTCAACCCAAAAGGCATCCATGGCGGAGTGAAACATGCTTGTCGAGGGAGTTTTGCCCCAGCTTTCTGGCTGTTGTTAAGTGAATCGTCACAGTGGGTTAAGCTAGGAACATGGTTGTTAAGAGAAACCAGCTTCCCTTTTGACTTTGCTGGTCAGAAGGGGGCCAAAAGGGGGTGGTGGCACATGACACACACACACAAACACACACGGGACACTACAACTGTCATAAATATGAGTCAGTTTGCCAAGTATCCGAATTTGGGGCATGGGACCATGAGGAGGCTGGAAAGCTCATGAAGGGTGGGAAACGGCCGTTAAGTCCCTTTTTTTCAGTGCTGACGTAACTCTGAGCGGACGCTGAAAGGAACTGTTGTAAATCGAGGGTTGCTGTATTTGGCGCTCGGGGCGGACACGAGGGGGTCCTTGCTGCTGTCTGGGCTTGGTGGGGGTTTGAGGGTTTTTTTGTGTGTTTTTGTTTTTGGTAGATGTTGCATTACCCAACTCGGTAACACTGTCAGCCCTAGAGGAGGGCTGGGCTGGGAATGGCGAGGTCACGTGCTCAGTGCGCCCAGGGGTGGGATTCAAACGTTTGAACAACCGGGCCTGTGGGCGTGGCTAGGTGGGCATGTGACTGGGTGGGCGTGGCTTCTTCTTTCCTTCTTTCTTTCTTTCGTTCTCTTTTTCTTTTTTTGCAGCCCCGCTTCCCCCGGCTCCATTTTCTTTTCCTCCTGGGCCTCAGGGAAGCCTCCTGGGTCAGGGGCACTTTTGCTCCCAGGAAGCTTCCCTCTGGCCCAGGTAGGCAAAAAATGGAGCATGGGGAGGGGACGCAGAACCTCCCCCCACCCCCACCCCCACACGCCCTTTCTTGCCACCAAGCAGTAAGACAGCCACGGGGGCGGGGGGGTGCCGGCACAGCTGATCGTCGAGGGGGGGGTAAGTAATACCTGAAGGAGTGACTGGGTGGGGGAGAAAACAGTCAGCGATGCCACACATGCACAATAAGGACTAATTGGGTGGGGAGGGGAGGGGCAGGTGGAGGGGGCCACAATTTGCCGGTTCTCCAAACTGCACAGAATCATAGCATCCCACCGGTAGAACCGGTAGACTCCCATCCCTGGCTGCGCCCCAGGAGAGATTAGTCCAGACTCTCAGGTTCACAAGACACCTCCGAATCCTAAGCGAAGGAGCAGAGTGGATCATGCAAGACTTGAATATCCAGAATATCCAGAAAGACCGCCTTGGCATGATTATTCACTAACCCTGGTTTTCTGAGCCCAAGGCACCCACACCATAAAGTGATCGAATAAGCTATGTTTGCTCCCAGTCCCTCCTGCCGCCAAGACAAAGAACCGAGGTTAACACTAACCAGGTTCAGCCTGCTGGCGGGGGTGGGGGGGGTGGGGGCTTGTCTGCAGAACCTGNACACTAACCAGGTTCAGCCTGCTGGCGGGGGTGGGGGTGGGGGGCTTGTCTGCAGAACCTGGTTATTCTAACTCAGCTGTTAATTTGTGATTCAGGGTGTTGAGCAGACTTGTAAAATTGGATTAACAGAGGGAACCAAGATTTACTTCTCCATGGTTACGGGTTGCATGTGATTCTCCTTCCTTAAAAACTTCCCCAGAATGTATTCAGATGTTGTCATAAAGTAGAATATGATATTTTCAGTGCTCATACAACGAAAGTCAAATAGTAGATGAATACTCTTTAAAGGCTTAGAAAAATATGGCTGTAAAGTTAATATTTGCAAAAGCTACGGCAATCTGTCATAAAAGAAATTCCGAATGAACATACTTTTTTTTTTTTCCTCTGTGGTGCAACACTCAGAAAAAAAAATAGAAAATGGAATTTGATTTTTATCACCTTCATAATCATCCCTCTTAACCATTTCTCCTTTGACTTCCTTGAAAGATCCTGCAAGGTAATAATTTTCACTATGCAAAACCAGAGAAACTTAACTAATATTTCTTAACCTTTATGGGACGACAATCCACGTTATGCATGGCATGTTATTCTTATATATTTGAGTGGGTGTGTAATGTAGGAGCAACAATATACAAAAGTCTGTGGCTTGTAACCATTTAACTCATGTTTCCAAAAACTGCTGTCAGCAGCTGCTAACACTCAGCTCTGCTGAATTTCTTTTTATTTGTTTATTTATTTTGTTTCTTTGTTTGTTAGTTTTGTATGCTGCCCATCTCGCTTCTGGCAAATTTCCTTTGTTGTTTTAGCAGAACAAACTTTATTTTATTGTCCTTTATTCTTTTAGGACTCTATTTTAGAGCATGCTTTCATTTCTAGCCGACCCCTACATCAAAAAGTCAGGATGTTATACCACTGATGGAATTTTTTTTCATACTGCCAAATTTGGAGAGCCAGTTGTGGGGAAGAAAAAGAAAGAGAGGGGGAGAGGAAGGGGAGGGGAGAGGAGAGAGGAGAGAAGAGAGGAGAAGGGAAGGGAAGGGAAGGGAAGGGAAGGGAAGAGAAGAGAAGAGAAGAGAAGAGAAGAGAAGAGAAGAGAAGAGAAGAGAAGAGAAGAGAAAAGAGAAGAGAAGAGAAGAGAAGAGAAGAGAAGAGAAGAGAAGAGAAGAGAGAAGAGAAGGAAACTCTGAGCCTTAATAAAGGATTTTTAAAAAAAAGAAAGAAAGAAAAAGAAAAAAGACAATATGGTGTTGTAACTTTGGGATGAAAGTTGGACAGATTTGTCAACAACCAGTGATGGCCACCACCTTGGATGAGCCACAGAGGTCCACAGGGCAGAAAAGAAGCTTTGAAATATTATTTTATTTTTATTTTATTTGGTTTGTCAATTGCTTACAAGATGAACAGGTATCAGTAAAAACATAGTTATGAATTCATGGATACTTATAAGAAAAATAAAAGAAACAATAGGACAGGGACAGTCATGATGGGACACCTGTAATTCTTTGCATCCTGTTGACTTCCAATCCGTGTCAGTTCAATCCAGCAAAGGCTGAAGGCTGCGTGTATCTCTCATCAAGAAGAGAGATAGAAGAAGCAACCTAGAACGAAAGAGGAAGTTCCAGAGCAATGAAACCAGTGGAACGGCTTCTCTCCAGAAGTTGTGGCTGCTCCAACATTGGAGGGTTTGAAGAAGATTGTCTGAAATGGTATAGGACTTCCTGCCTGAGCAAGGGGATGGACGAGAAGACCTCCAAGGTCCCCTTCCAATTCTGTTCTTTGGGTTATTTTTACAGCTGTAGATGACGATCAGATAAAACAGGTTGGTGACATTGTTGTCAAGACCAAGAGGATCCAAAGTAACCCAGTTTCCTCTTTCAAGAGAAAGCGGATCTAGGACATCGTGTTATAACGGCTTGACGATGGTCAAAGAAATGTGATTCTGTCCTCTGCAGCATGAAGAGCTACGGGAAGGCTGGCATTTTAGTCTGCTCAATTTCAATCCAGAGAGGGAAAGAAATGTATTTCATTGACATGTTAATGTGACTTCTGCTCCCTCTCGAAGGCTTTGGGATGACACAAAACACGGTTACAAAAAATACAGGTTGTAGAGGTTTGTATCATGTGCAAAAATGCTTCAGAAAAACAATGCTTGCAAATGGTCATATATTGAAGACGTATATGTTTGAGAAAAAATATTATCCTAAAATGCACCCGAGGAGAAAAGCCTAGGAAAATATTCATTGAATATTTGAATGGATGCATCCTGGAACACCAATCGATCTTATCTTTTGTTTCATTCAGAAAACTTAAGAGCTTTGGAGCAAATGTCCAAATATAAGCATATATATGAAGAGATCTTACACTGCTTTGCAAATAAATCTACTCCAATTACTCACCTCCCACCCCTGGTGAATTTATTTATTAGGTTTACAGTCCACCGCAATCTCAAAGACTCTTCATATACATCAACAGCAATGCAATAAAGCATCTCAGCAAAAGAATAGAATGGCAATTAATCAAAAGCAACGCAACCATCAGTCGCTTCCGTGGCATCAGCTTCTTCTCCCAGAGGCTTCCTGAAACAATTCCACTTTTCAATAGCTTGCAGAAAGATAATATGAAAGTGGGGTCTCCTGAGCAGGTTATCCCAGGATGTTCAAGTCAGACAGGTGAAAATTGGTGGAGAAAAGGTCTTCTTGCAATATGTTACATGTTAACATACTTGTAATACCCTAACCTGATTGGCTGAAATGAACTGCACCATGATTGGTCGAGACGCACGACGGTGGTTCGTAAGGAATCTCCCGTGATTGGACGAACCGATCGCGGGAGAATCAGAAAGCTGTCATTGGGTGAGAGCCGCCGGCTAGCTCTATAAGAAGAGCTGCCGCGGCTCGCTGAAGACACACAGAGCTATACCTTGAATAAAGAGCTGAAGTTACGCTGGTCTCCTGTCTCCTGATTTCCCGCGCTTTTACACTGGCGACAAAGGTGGGATACTGAGACAAAGAGACCAGTCGGGCACGTGGCAACCGAGCTGAACAACCGAAGAGATGGCCGGCAGCAACTCGACACCTGCACCATTCGACCAGGCAACCGAGGACTGGGAATCTTACATTGATAGATTCCTCATGGTCCTCGACAGCAACAATCTCAAGGATGCAAATGACCACCGAAAGAGAGCTGTGTTCCTGACCCATTGCGGACCAGC
>BHFT01003388.1:0-12846 GCA_004320025.1 Laticauda laticaudata | reverse complement strand
GGATGGCAAGCTTTTTTGTCCGTTTTACATCCTCTTTGCATCCATTGGTGCAGTGTGACAGGGGCTTAAGTGTTCATTTTATGACACTAAGCTACTGAATAACAGTTGCTCAGAGGAAACAGAAAAGATGCCATGTTGTATTCACTCCCCATTGTTTGATGACCCAGACTTATCTGGTTGGCTGTCAGTAACATGATGTTGAACTAAATCAGCCTTCATAAGGGCCAGCAAATATTTTCTTATGTTTTATGCCTTCATTCATTTTTAATAATTTTGGATCCTACCCTACTCACAGTGGCAAAACCTGTTAGATGGACATAAATAACAACTAGGGTTTAGAGGATGTGAAGACTAGAGGACATCAAATTGGAGACAGCTGCTGCAGTTTAACAATTCTTCTCTCCATCAGCTTTCATGAAGAGAGTGTTTTGGGTGAGTCAAACCCAGGAACATCTTTCTTGAATTTCTTATGTGAAAAAAAGGGTTGAGGGTGGGGGAAAAAACAAGCAAACAAAACCCCAGGCATTTTCTCTTACTGCAGTTGAGATAGTTTTCCTTTATTCTTACTTTTGGTCAGTGAGGTATCCCTTGCATTTGTCAATGTCATGAATGACTCCAGCAAAAAGAAGTGAAATATAAATCTATATTTGGTGAATCAGGGAGAAGAATGAGCACTGTACACCAGAACAACTAGACACAAGGACAGTTCTTCTCCTGAATGCCATCACTCTGCTAAACAAATTTCCCTCAACACTGTTCAACTATTACAAACTCTGCATTACCATTAATCTCTGCATTACTATTAATCTTCCCATCACTCCTTATCACTCATCCCCTCCCACTTGTGACTGTGTGACTGTAACTTTGTCACTTGTATCCTTACGATTTATATGGACTGTTTCTATGACTGTTATTAAGTGTGGGACTTGATGATTCTTGACGAATGTATCTTTTCTTTTATGTCCACTGAGAAGCTTTGCACCAAAGACAAATTCCCTGTGTGTCCAGTCACCACTTGGTCAATAAAGATTCTATTCTATTCTTATCTTCTATTTCATTCTATTCTATTCTATTTCTATTCTCCTCCCCTCCTCCTCCTCCTTCCTCTCTCCTCCTCCTCCTCCTCCTCCTCCTCTTCTTCTTCTTCTTCTTCTTCTTCTTCTTCTTCTTCTTCTTCTTCTTCTTTCTCTCCTCTCTTGACGAAACTTTTCTTTTATGTACACTGAAAGCATTTGCACCAAGACAACTTCCTTGTGTATCCAACCACATTTGGCAAATAAAGAATTCTATTCCATTCTATTATCCAATTTATGCCTGAATCTGTATAATGTTCATTTGGTTGAGAAAGAATAAAATTAATAAGGAACTGTTATTCCAGTTCTTTAGTTCTATGAAGTAGCACTGACTTTATATTCTGATTCTTCGTCCTTAGCAACTCTCATTAGAAAATGATTAGGTTGAAGGAGATCCTGAAAACTTTACCAAGAACACATCCAGACAAAGCAGCTGAAATATGTAGAAAATACTTTAAATCTGAATTACCGTGTTTCTCCAACAATACGTTCTCCTCCTATAGGAAGACCCAGCATGTTTTATGGGCATAAAATCAAATTAAGCCCCTCCTCCCAAATTAAGGCCTATATTAAACATGTGAAATGGAGGGGAATGGCGGGGGGGGCCTTGCTGTTAAAAAGTCCTTTTGTTGCATACCCAGATAGGTTGCTGCCTGCGTTGACTTTGGCATTGGTGGGGCACTTCGTATTGTGAGACCTTCCTCCACCATTGCTTTCTCTTCTCCCTTGCTGCCGCGGCATTTAGAGCAACGCCACGGTGTTTGGTGCAGCCACACACAGCCAGCCAGGGCTCCTCCCTGCAACCGGAGCCCGGCGGAGACACTTGGCTTCAGGCGCTCCTGTCGCCGCTTTCCCTTTGCTTTCGAAGGTAAAGCCAATTATTTTCAAAACGATGCCCTACTACAACATAGCCTCCCCTGCCCAAGTAGGAAGCCCAACCCCACGTGGGGAGGTGAATCTCCTGGGCCTGCAGCACAGGATCACCCCCTCTGGGAGAAGCGCCCAGCCGCCATCCCTGCCTGGCACCAGGCAGAGCACAAAGAGCTTGCCCAGGCTGGGCAGAGTCAGGAAAGCAGCACTGCCATCACCTCACCTCCCTGTTGATGGATGGGTTGGCACTATCACTGCCTCGGGTAGCCTCTTCTGGCGGCCCCTTCAGGTTTGCGCTGGAGTGACTTGGGAAGGAAGCCAAGCTCAGGTTGGCCCGGCTCTTTTACTTGGCAGGCGGGCGTGCACCCGCGGCTCGCTTTCCTGGCTCTGCCCAGCCTGCACAGCTCTGGTGCAGCCCTGGCAGGATGAGCAGAGGGTCTGGCGGGGAAGTGCTCACTGCCTTGGCGAGAGCTCCACTGCAAGGAACAAGGGCCCACCTGTCAGCTGCGCTGGGTGCCCCAGGCAAAGCTCTTCAAGCTCTGCCCGGCGCCAGGCAGGAATGGCGGTTGGGTGCTTCTCCCAGGGGGTGATCCTGTGCTGTGGCCCCGGGAGATTCACCTCCCCACGTTGGGTTGGGCTGCCTTCTCGGGCAGGGGAGGTTATGTTGTAGTAGGGCGTTGTTTTGAAAATAATTGACTTTACCTTCAAAAGCAAAGGGAAAGCAGCAATAGGAGCGCCTGAAGCCGAGTGTCTCCATCGGGTTCCGGTTGCAGGGAGGAGCTCTGGCTGGCTCTGCATGGCTGCATCAAATGCTGCGGTGTTGCTCTAAATGCCACGGCAGCAAGAGAGAAGAGAAAGCAATGGTGGAGGAAGGTCTCATGATCCGATTTAAATTGTTTTACCACTGGTTCGGTAGGCGTGGCTTGGTGCATGCACACTGTGCACGGGCAGAGGTTTTCCTACTGACCTTCTGCACTTTCCCTGCATCTTCAACAGCTGATATGCGGCAATCTGCTGTGCTGAGCGATGCAGCTGAGGTTGAAAAGCAGGAAATAAAGGTCAGTATGGAGCCTGTGTGGCCGGGTGCGCCCAGCAACTGATCATCGGAGCTATCAGTTTGGCCAAACCAGGCCAAACCGGTAGAATTTCACCCTTGATGCTACCCCTTAGTGTGCCCCAGTGACACTGTAGAAGAGTGACTGATCATGTTTTGCCCAATATCACCAACTGCAGGAAAAACTGCAGACAAATTGCATAGAGCATATACATGTCAAACCAGTGCTTTTATATTCAAGGCTGAGTCAACTTTGAGCTGATAGGATCGAACTCCTGATTGTGGACAATAGTTAACCTGCAATACTGCATTATAATCACTGCTCCATGATCATTTGATTTTATGTTTTCCCAGAGGATCATTGATGTATGGACTACTAACCAGTAGATGGCAACAAACAGCCCTTTTCTATTTTGTAGCTGCCATCCATGGAATAAACATTTTGAGATCCTGGATGCAACTACTAGATAAGTGCTGTCAAAGTTTGAGAAAAGAGTTTGGGTTTATGTTTAAATAGATTGTCATTCAGAGGCAGTGACTATTCTATAAGTCAATTTATCCTTTAAAATGCAGTGAGGTAGCATAATTTCAGAAGATAGGTTACTGGTCTTCCTTGAAGGCCAAAGAACAAGATAGAACAGGTGCAGAGGCCAACAGCAAACAAGAGTGGATGATCCAACAGCAAACCTGGGCCAATAGGAAGGAAGCATGTTTCCTATTCCTCCTAATAAGAGACAGACTTATTCTTCCTAAGGCTTCTTCTTTATGCACCTGACAATGTCTATATTGAATAACTAGTTCTGGGCTTTGTAAGATGGACATATAAATATGATGGTGGTATGGAGGTTAGAATGCAGTATTGCAGGTTGACTCTACCCACAGTCAAGAGTTTGATCCTGATAGGGTCAAGTTGCTTCAGCTTTTCATCCTTCTGAGTTGGGTAAAATGAAGACCCAGATTGTTGGGGACAATAGGCTGACTCTGTAAACTGCTTAGAGAGGGCTGTGTAAGGCACTATGAAGCAGTATAAAAGAATAAATGCTATAGCAAAGATGGATGGATGGACAGACACCCTTTTCACACCAGAATACTTAAAGCAGGCTGTGATGAAATGATATCCTCTGCAAATGGTATGTAGAAATTCTCAGTCATCCAAATCATGGTTGTCCCAAGGGTGCTTTTTCATGACTGAGAATCTCTACAGACTTTTAGCCATGCAATTTGGGATGAACACCCTTTGAATGGTTTGGGAGTATGAACAGATCTGCAGAAAAACAGGAATTATTAGCACCACTCAGGTGACCCTGAGGACACAGATAAACCTCCAAGTGGCCTCAACGACTCTCTAAAAAAAATGCAAATGACCAGCTGTCTGCAAGAAATATAAATCCTTCCATTCCACACCATCCAATCAGAGCTGAAGAAGCTTCTGAGATGAGAAGCGAGACGTCTTCAAAAGAAAAAACAAAAAGTCCAGTTGCCTCTTGAAAAAAAGCACCTTTCAGACATTCTCTGCAAATGGACACCTTTATGGCAAAGCAAGCAGGATTTGTGGATGAGCCCTTAGACAATCTTCTTCTCCATCTGCCCTAAAATGTTATTTTAAAGCTTGATAGTTATAAAGGTGCAGAATTTCCATTCCAAGATTTGATACTTCCTAAACATTGGTTAAAAAAAAAAAATCTACATACCAAATACAAGCTAGGTGGATATGACCTTGTTGATGATCCTCACTCTATCAAGGATCCTGGAGTTCTCATATTGAATGACCTAAGTGCCAAAGCTCACTGC
Source organism: Laticauda laticaudata (assembly GCA_004320025.1). Lineage (NCBI taxonomy): Eukaryota > Metazoa > Chordata > Lepidosauria > Squamata > Elapidae > Laticauda > Laticauda laticaudata. Next base: position 8,058 of record BHFT01003388.1, on the reverse strand, counting down.
AACAGTATTGCCAAAAAGGCTTTAAGAGTTGTAAATCTAATTTTACGAAGCTTCTACTCCGGTAATACTGTTTTGCAAATTAGGGCATTCAAAACCTTTGCTAGACCAATACTTGAATACAACTCTGCTGTATGGTATCCGCACTGTATATCAGACAAATACAATTGAGTGAGTCCAGAAGTATTTTACCAGAAGAGGACTACATTCCTCTGTTTGCAACAGAATACCCTATACCACCAGACTTGAGATTCTAGGCTTAGACAACCTTGAACTATGCCAGCTAAGATTGGACTTAAGCATAGTACATAAAATCATATGTTACAACATCTTACCAGTTAATGAATATTTCAGCTTTAACCACAACAACACAAGAGCACACAACAGATATAAACTTAATGTAAACCACTCCGAACTTGATTGCAGGATTTCAGCAACAGAGTGGTCAGTGTCTGGAACTCACCACCTGATTGTGTTATCACCTGCTCAAACCCCCACTCCTTTGCCCTCAAGCTAACCTCTATTGATCTCACCCCATTCCAAATAGGTCTGTAAGGGGCGTGCATAAGCACACAATCATGCCTACCGTCCCTGTCCTACTGTCCCTAATTATTAGTTCCTATTTCTTATATTTAAACTTATGTTTATTCTTATTTCTATTGTATTGTAAGCTTTTGACAAAATAAATAAACAAACAAACAATAAATAAATAAATAACACATGATAAATATATCCTCCTGGGATATAAGTGCAGGTTATTTTAAAAGATTGTTTCTGTGGGATGTTTTAAAGGGAGGGTAATTTCTATAGATAGAAGAACTATCCTTTCCACTATATGGAGGCTCTTGTAATATCATTCCCCACCCTGCAATTATATTTTAATATAGTAGTCATTGGTATCAGTGGAAGATGTTTTGAAGTCTAATAGCATTTGGAAACATTTTGGGAAGTTGTTTATTGGCCTTAGGGCTTATGTCTACTTATTGATGGTCTGCAGATGCTGTCATATGTAATTGTAGCAGTTCTTACTTTTAGACAACATCTTCCTCATTCCTGTCTTTTCTTCTTGTCTTTTGAGACAAGAACATCTTCCTCATTCCTGCCTTTTGAGAGAAAAGAGGAAAAAGTGCTAACAGGACAGGAAATATTCCAGCTTTCTACTTAGCTCCACTGAATCTGCTTTTCAGATCCCCAATTATGTCTTCTATTCAACTAGAAGAAAGAAACATCTTTCCTAACCTGCGGTAAGAAATAAATATGGACTTATTTCCCCTGAAATTATTACAATCACGAGTAGACAAGGACCAGTTGCCTTCAGACTGCAATAAAAAGACAATTTAATGTAGTTTGGAAAATTGGAATCCAATGTAATCTTTCACTTTTTCAAAGCACTCACTGTACTTAACACTGCAGTGCCTATTACAGTTAGCATCTTCCACCTAGAATACACACAGTCTGTATCCTGATTTTACCTCAAATGTTTGTGTAGTAACATGAAACATTCTTAGTGTTTCTGGGGAGAAAATTTACCAAAAAAACAGTAAAAGAAATCCATTTTTCTCTCCATAAATAGTTTCCAGTTGCTGAGTTAGCCCTTTACAAGGCAATTAACGAATAAGGTTTTCCTTAGTTATTTGACAGAAAGGAAAATATGATTTAAAAGAAAAGAAAAGAATCAGGATTAAGTAGAAGCAATGAGCCAAGATCTTTCTGTTCTTTCAGACCTATAAATTACATTAAAGGAAAAAAAAATCCTACCTACAACACAAATTATTTTACATCTTTTAATTATTTAGTATGTTCTTGCGGTTAATGAAAAAAACTACACCCAAATAAATGTTTATAATAAGCATAAGAATTGAAATACAGTGAAAAACAATATCTCCGGTAACAACTATGTAAGAAATAGCATACAGTTTACATTCATTCATTTTCTTCCCTATATATTCTAGCATGACCAATGTAACAACTGTTTTAAAGCATGCTGTGAATGAAATACATTTAAACAAAATATATTTGTTTGTAATTATTGTTGCTCCATTTGCATTCCCCCCACTCCCATTACATATTAAATATCTGAGATTCAATATAGATTTATTTTTTTTTAAGATAGTTGCTGAAAACACTCTGTAGTTTTTATGCATGCAATTATTTCCACAGTGTGTAAGAACAGTTTTCTTTTTACAATAGCCATAATCTCCTGTTCTTAAAAAACACAGAATAGCGACCAAGGGTAGCTACTATAGACTACTGGATTAGCTGTAGTTACATAATTACAAACAAATTTTTAATTCTATATCACTATTCAGCATATTTAAATAGACTGAACCATTTTCTAGAATATGTTTTGTAATATAATATATTTTGCCTCTTTATTCATACTTACTCTGATTTTGAAATTTGGATTTCTTATTTCTTTTTTCCTGTCAGGTTTGAGGTCTTTTTCTAATGTGGCTATAGACAGAGTTTATAATATAATTTAGGACAGATGATTATTCTTGCCAGGAGTAGGAGTTATGGATGATTTGCCACATTATCTTGTTGAATGCCCTTTAAAGTAATCTCAAATATGAAAGCAGAATTTTTTTATTTTGATATGAAAGATAATTTGTCAGAAAATTTTGCAGTCTTTTCCATACTAATCAGGAAGAAACTTGGAATCTTTTCAAACAATACAGGTCTAAGAGAAAATATGATATGAGGTATGGTTTCCAAATTTTCCCCTTGGTTGACATAATCAATTATTGAAATCTGCAATAAGTTTATCTCATCATCATAATACTTTTGAATTTTTCTGAGATGATATTATCAGTAAAAGTCTGATACTTTGCCTTTCACTTCAGTAACAACTTCACACCTTCCTCAACTGAAATTAAAATTGTTCCATTTTTCATTAGTAGGTAGAACTGAGAGTTACTTACAGAAAGTAGAACTTTTACACCTCTATGCAGTAGTACCCTTTGAGGGGAAAAATAACAAAATAGGGACTGCATTAGCTTATCTGACTTTTTAACAATTAGGTTGAAATTGTGGTTTTAATGGAAAGGTGGCTTGTGGAATCAATTTTAAATCTTTGATGTTATTTAAATTGGGAAACCATAGTTTCAACTAGCCAACTGTGACCATTCTAGACTAAGCTAAATTTGTTAATTCCTAAAGTCTGGCACTCAGACAAATCAACCATCACTAGATACATGGAGACAAACAACATGATATTCAAATGAGACAATAAAAAAGTTAAAAAGGAAACAAAAAGGTAGCTCCTCACCATCAATCAATACCCAGAAAAGCAGAGATTAAAGTACTAGACTAACAACCAATAAATTGGGGTAAACAATACCCCAATCAAGGAATACCAACTCAGATAAACAATAAACGAAAGCATAATCAAGAACACCCTCACCATCACTGACAGGGCAAGCCAGTTTTATATACAAACAGAGAACAAACCCCACTCCATTCTCGTAACTGATAATATTACCTATGTAGGTAATGAAATGTCTGAAAGAAGACAACCAAGCTCAAAGACCTCCAAGGACCACACAGTCCAATCCTGAACTACAAATTATCACCTCTAAAATTATTTCTATGGTGCACCTGTTCAGTATATGCTTCTGTAATTCTGGCACAGGAAAGAACTTATGGTTTGGTGTTAGCATTTCCCTGCGATTAACTTCATTTAAAGTAAATCTTTATGGATGTTTAAAAACAAATTAACGTGTGACAAAACACTTGAGGATGAATGAGAAGAATGAAGAACTATTGAAATTTCAGTAAATCCATAATGCTATGTAAAGTTATGATTTCCCTGCATATCCTTAATGACTGCTGATACAATAACAGGAAAGAAGCAGACAAATATTTGCACAAAGTTTTCTCAAAGCAGTTTTTCTACCAATATCAGAAATTCCTGAGTTTTAGCTTCCCAAAACTGTTCATTCCAAGATATTTGCATTTATTTTTATTCCCCCCCCCCTCCTTGGGCAAATTTTGGAAGAAATTNATTTATTTTTATTCCCCCCCCCCTCCTTGGGCAAATTTTGGAAGAAATTGCATGAGGATCCAATAAAAAAAAAGATTAGAATACTAAACGGGTGTAGAACCTGGCAATCCTTGGAATTTCTTCATCCCCATTAATGATAGGGAGGAATCATTCTCCTGAAGGCTCAGTTGGTGTGTTTGAGAGCAGATATTGTCTTTTGTTGGCTAATTTTGAGTGTGCCAGTAAGCTATAAAAATGGAGGGTGAATGAATCATCCCAGCATCTGGATAGAAAGCAGGAAATACTGGAGCCCATAGAGACTTCCACAACCCTGCTGGCAATTCTCCAGTGCTTAGAAAAACATGTAATTGTCTATTGACCTATTTGTCTGTAAGAAACACAACACCTTCACAGCTTGTGAGACCTGGATGCTAAGAATATTTGAGGTGTATAAGCAGACTGAAGAAAGAGCTGAATATGCTTTGAACTTGGCCTTAGAGTTACCATGGTTTTGCCCTCCAAACTAAATAGGTAATTTTGTAAAGAGAAAAAGCTACAAGCAGTCTGTGTGAAAGCTTTGTTATATACCAAGAGCAAAACTTTTAGCTATATTTGGAGGAAGAAAAAAGTCCTCTTAAAGTTTTGAATTTTCTAAAGGCTGGGATGGAGGGAGGGAAATGGACACGGGGACACACACACACACAGGTAGGATTGTATTGTGTAAACACCAAAAAACAAAGAGGTACCCCAGGATGTGGGCAAAAAACACAAAATGGCTGTTGATATAAATCTGTATGTAATATAGATCAGTGGTGGGATTCAATATTTTTTACTACCAATTCTGTGGGCGTGGCTTATTTGGTGGGTGTGGCTTAGGGTCACATGACTGGGTGGGCGTGTGTTGGTGGCCATGTGACTGAGGTGGTCATATGACTGCAGGGCGTGGTTTGGTGGTCATGTGACTGGGTGGGTGTGGCCAACTCAATGTCACTCATGTCAAGGGGTGCCTCACCTGGCCCCTCCCCTTCTAGCCATTCTTTGTCACACCCAGCTTCAACATATCTATAGTTCTGAAAAATGTTGTTCACCTTTTTTTGATTTTATTATATATGTACATTATATAATATTATATATTACATATATATACTATATATGTACTTTCATGGACCACTGAAAGGAGGAAATGGCTCACATGCTTTGCCCAAGAGGGCGATAGGCAACAGGCTTTTAGAGAGTTGCCAGAAAGAGTGGGGGGGAATGTATTGTCCAAAGCACTAGAAGGCAAATAATGTATTTTCCAAAGCAGGATGGAAACTGAACAGAGAGAGTAGCAATCTAAAAGTAAAGAGAAACTTCCTGACAGTGAAAACAATTAACCAGGGGAACTGCTTGCCACCAGCAGTTCTGGGTGCTCCAACACTGGAAGCTTTTAACAAAAGACTGGACAACCATTTCTCTGAAATGTATAGAGTTCCCCCCAAGATCCCTTCTCAGTGTTATTCTGTTATTCTGACACCTTTCCCCGGACCTCTATTCAGATTTTGGCATCCTCAGGGTTTTCTTGCCTGAGCAGAGGGTTGGACTAGAAGACCTCCATAGTCCCTTTCAACTCTGTTAAACGCACTTGTATTTATGCTTTGGTCTATTGACAAGTAATCCCTGAAAGATATCTGGGCAAAAGAAAGGCAGTAAAATCACTCTAGGTGTAGGGACAGTGCAAAATATTAATATATGATAAATAATGGAACAATTAAAAATAATAGCAGATTATTCTCTCCCCCCTTCTTTTTTTTCTTTTTCTCTCTTTTTCTTTCTCCCCTTCCTCCCTCTTTCTTTCTTTCCTTTCTTTCTTTCTTTCTTTCTTTCTTTCTTTCTTTCTTTCTTTCTCTGCCTTCCTCTTTCTTGCTCTTTTTTCTTTCTCTCTTTCTCTCCCTTCCTCTTGCTTTCTTTCTTTCTCTCTTTCTCTCTTTCTTTCTCTCACTTCCTCTTTCTTGCTCGTTCTTCCTTCCTATTTTTCTTTTTTTCTCTTTCTTTTTTTCCTCTTTATTTCTTTCTCTCCCTTCCTCTTTCTTTCTTGCTCTTTCTTCCTTTCTTGCTCTTACCTTCTTGCCCTTCCTCCCTTCCTCCCTCCCTCCCTTCCTTCCTTGCTTGACTCACACACACAGACACCTTTTCTGGGAAGAACTTATTGGGAAAACTTCAGACCAGCAAGCAGCAGGACAATGAAGAAAGCAGCAGCCCAGAACATCCATCCGCCCTCCCTTTCGAAGCACACGGGCAGTGGCAGCAGCAGGTGGGGGTGCTCCGAAAGGCAGGGAGAAAGCAAACAGAAAGGCAAAAAAGCCCCATCAACTCTACGGACCTCTTTCCAAGTACACCAAACCAAACTAGAACTGAAAGTTCACATCCAGACCAAGGCAAAGCCTCCCCCTTCCCGGCTGGGCCAGCTTTCAGCTCTATGGTTTTGTGAGCATCTGCTACTTGCCCTCCCCACACCCACCGTTTCCCCCAAAAGTTGAGCAAGCTCTCCAGTTCATGAAAATTGCAGCCCCGCTGCCTCTGACCCCCTCTCCCACTCCACATGGCCTTTGGGCCTTCGCTTGGCAACTTGGCGAACCCAGCAGCGTCGAACTGAGCCGACCCGACCCGGCTGGACAGTGGGAAGCAAGGTATCCCACACCACCACCAGAGCTGGTTTCTGGCCAGACTTTCACTTTGCTTTCCCTTACTTTTTCGCACGCCGACGAGATCAAAGGACTGAACTTCACCTGACAGTGTTCATCCATAGCACACCTGAGCTTGACCATCTCCCAACCCCCACCCCCAGCTATTTCTCCCAGATGAACATCTCAAACTGTAGCAAGATGTATTCATAGCTATGTTTATACTTATACCTATTATCTTGTAAGCGATTGACAAATCAAATCAAATAAATAAAGCTTTACCCCTCCCCAAAAAAACCCGGCACCACTGGCAGTCACCTCCTTCCTCCTTCCCAACCCCCCCCCGAGCCACCACCCCCAAAGGAAAAAAAATCCCCCATCCTTTACAGATGCCGCCTGCCTTGCAAAAAATTACAAGTCAAACATCCATCCTCCCCCCCCAACACACCACCCATACCCATGCCTGAAGCGATGGCCAAGCACGAGCGAAGTGAGGAAGGGGGCTGCAGAAGAAGATGGAGGAGAGAGGGCAAACGGAAAGCTGAGTGGAAGAAAGTTGGTGGGGGAGTTAGGAGGAAGGAGAGAAATGTTTAAGAAAACAATAGCTTGAAAAGTGAGGAAGGGACATGCAAACACATCCCCCCCTCTTTTTTCCCCAAAAGCGAAATGAGAGGAAATCCCACCCTAGTTTGAGGAAAGAGGGCTCGGTGTGCATGCATGCACGCATGTATGTCTCTGTGTGTATTTTCCTCCCTTTCCTTCCTTCTCAGCCACTCAATGGCCTTTCCGTTTGCTTTCTCTGCAGTGCTGGGGCTGGGGCTGAGGAAGCGGCAGAGGCAGTGGCACAGGCACCCCGAAAGGCAGGGAGAAAGTGAACAGAAAGCCTTTCTTAGAACTCCTGGGGCTGCTTCCCATAGCCACTCTGTGGCCACCGCTGTTCCCCCCTGCCTAAAATGACACCCCACCTTGGCTTCCTCCCACCCGGAAAGGCCCTGGGCAATGGGGGGGAGGCCTGGAAAGGCTCCAGGAGGTGAGCAAGGGCCTAGCACGACGCAGGCTTATCTGTGAGCAGGGAAGGCAGATCAGGGCTGCTCAGTTGGAGCGAGGCACCACGTGAGGAAGTCCATGTGGGGAAGTCAGATTAGGCAAGCCATGAGGGCCCAGCATGCCACATAGGAAGGAGGAGTGACTGGGCAGGGCGAGCGGCAGGCGGGTGAGCTGCACAAGTGAGCGAGCCTTCAGGTAGGTGGGGCAACTGAGTGACTAGGGACCAGGGAACTGGTTTGGGAGCATGGCCAGCCAGAAGTTGCTACCAGTTCCACAACCCATATACATATACATATTACATATACATATACATATACATATACATATACATATATATATATACATATACATACATACACACACACATAC